>JBAMBR010005224.1:0-19810 GCA_037044475.1 Zaprionus obscuricornis | reverse complement strand
GAAGGCCATTGGGAAAGCACAGCATAGGAAGGAAAAGAAGAAGCGAACTCCTGACTATGAGAATCACCTTTCCGTCCCACATAATGTCCCGATATGCCAAGTTGAATAAGAGGTACATTGAAATCTCCATTCTTTTTCTATTGAAATAAAATTTAAAATGAAATGTTAAGCAATTAAAATTAAACTCAAATATCTTACCGAAACTTCAAGGAAAAATCTTATAGGCGAACTGTCATTGCCGTAGTTAATGCAGATATGATATGATAGAGGGTATTTTGGAGGATTCTCAAGATATTCCTTCAAAAATGACCAGTTTTTAATTTCCACATCCTCGTAAGGTTGAATAAATATATTCATTTGGGCTGGACCATTCAAAACAAATTCAAAGCGCACAGTAGTCAAATTAATTATAGTCTTATTTATCATTTCCAATTTTGTTGGTTCTGGTATCGGAACTGGATCTGAGCGAGGTAACCATTTGCTTTGTAGACGATTACCAACGTAACGGAAATCATACAGCGGCAGTCCACACATCATATATTTTTCGCAATTTGGTCTAATGCTTACTAGGCCAGTAAGATTGACATTAGTATTAAGCAGAGGTGCTTCTTCTCTTCTATCTTGAAAGTTGAACAAGTAACCAGATTCATCTTTACTGAGTGTACCGTCGTAATCATAAAACAAGTTTCGCGCGTGCTAAAAACCAACAGATTATTAAGCTGATTTATGATCTTTCTGCGGGTAGTACTTACAATATATTGAGCTCTAAATGCATTGGTCTTAGGACGATAGGGGAATCCCAATTGTGTATTACATGCAACGTATATGGCGAGTCCCGTTACAGCGAATAGACTGAAGATCATAAAGCTGGGTCGGCGAAATGTATTGATAAGAGGTATCTATATAGATATAGTCAATTATTATTGGTATATAATTTATTGTGTAATTACGTATAAATACACTTACTACAAAACCGAATGAGAGTACTGTTCCCATAGCTGCCATTAAACCGATATATAGATCCCAACTAGAACCACTTCCAGAACGACCTCCCATCGGAGTTAGAATCACGATGAATAGGTAGAAAAGCCAACTACTGTACAGGAATGGAATTATCTGGCTAGCTTTTACCAGACCAGTCCAAGCATAGCCCCAATCATGCAGGGTTGTCATAAGATTAAGTACCAGTGAACCGATATAGAAAATAAGTGGAATGATAAAAATATATGAGGAACGAATACCCCACACCGTTAATACGATAGTAACAACTGCCAATATGATGGCATGAGCGTGCATTGCCAATTGTAGATGATATGCGTCACTTATTTTATCCTACATGAATTAAGAATAGTTAGTTATAGTTATAATATTACCAAAAAAAAAAATACTTACATTTCGTTGCATGCTGTAGTATATGGTTATGGGCACACTGAGCCCAAGAAGAGAAGGACAAACATACAATCCAACAACCAGTAAGGGCGTATTATAATGACTCAGGGCATATCCCGCACCGTCGAGCATATTAATAACAAATATTGGAAGTGCAAGGCCAAGTGAAACGGAAATAATCTGAACTACAAGCACCAAAGTAAGCAAGCAAATTATATGACACAATGAACTATGTGAGACAATTGCCATGCGATACATTGATAGTATGATCAAAAGTAGAGCAGAACCAGCAACTACAAAGTTTATGATTTTTCCAGTGCTTTCCGAATAATGTATGAAATAAATTCCTAGAAAATCAAAGAATACAACATTGCCAGGCTCTTGTGCCTGTATATATAGGAGTTAATATACGAAAATAATTTAATATGCAATAATTATATGTCACCTCTGGATTGTATAATTCAGTTGCATTGGCCAAGCCCCGTAAGAGATTAAGGACATTATCACCAGTATTCTGTATAGATGCGCGTGGAATCACATCTATAGCATCGTATTTTGTGTGGTAAATGTAACCATTAATAAACTGTCCTAAATCCAATCCTAGAAATTTAAAATTTTAGTTTTGACTAAGTAATAAATTTATTATATATTGTACCTGGCATATGTTCTTTAAATATCCTAAAATCAGAGTCAGAAGGCATCATGCCAGTTTGGAAAATTTCTTCAGCCAATGTTGTACCCAATGGATATTTGGCATAATTTTTGTAATACTTTAAGAAATATGTAGTTGATAGTAAAACTATAAAATAATATGATTCATATTTTTTCTTACATTGACCAGCCAAGGAGTATTAGGTCCAGTTTGAAACAGAATTTCACGGCCTCCACTTCCAGCAGCATCCATATTAACTACAGCTCTTTAAAATTACATATTAGATAGTATGTACTACTTTCCAGTAGTTATACTGAAACTTACTTAAATTTTGGTGCCCATTTGTGTTGATTTACAAATCCATGTGAGCCTAGCAAAAAAGGTTCTTCGCCTCCGTTAAACAAAAACACAAGTGGATGTAGAAAAGATTGTTTTGTGGTTGATATCACTCGTAGAATTTCCAACATGACAACAACCATGAAACCATCATCACCAGCAGATGGAGTATCAGGCTTCGAATCGTAGTGACTGTTGACCAGTAGATATGATTCACTTGTACAATTTTTTGGGCTTATTTTCACTGCAATATTTTGTACGCCTTGATACATGATATTAATATCTTGTATGTGGAATTGTCCAGAAAATTGTGATAAGTCAATTTCGATATCAAAGTAATCCTTCAATGATTCCTCTTTTATCTGGTTCAATTGTTTAAGCAGAAATTCAACTGCTTCAACTTCATTTTCTTTAGTGCCAACCATTTTGGTACCAATATTGGATAGAGTATAAAGATCCTTATACGCCCGTTCCGCAATGAATACATTATCCCCAGCAAATTCAATTGTTAACGCGGTTGGTAAACGATAGAACAATGGTATTACAACCGCGAAGAAAAGAAGTACCCAGAATAGAAGAAATCCACTTGCAAAGTACCAAGGTACCTTACCGTCCTCTTTGGAAACCCTTGTGCTAGTTTCCTTAAGAGGTTTATCCGTTATCTACAAGATATTAATGTAGTTAATTTAACTGAAATTATTCCATTGTTGCGGTGAACTTTACAAGCTTCTCTGTGTCGCTCATGTTTTTCCTTAAATAAACTTCCTGTTTTGATGAGCCCGACGTGGTTGAAAAATTGGAACTACTTAGGTAAATCGAACTTTCAGCTATTTTATAGCAATCAAGAACAATAGTAATATTTATTTTATGTGTAAAATTGGTGAAATTCGCTAACAATAAAATCATATAATGCAGACGTCCGAATATAAGTTAAACGAGGGTTGTTTAGATAAATTGTAGATTTTAATTGGTGGGTAAAAAAAAGTTCACTAGTATGCTCAGATAATATATACATTTATACATTACACAGTATAAAAAATAAAACAGTATTAAATTTGTATTAGAATTTATTTTTATATAAAATTTAATATATATCCTTATGCATCAAATCAAAGTCCACATAACTATATATCTGCTAATTTTTCCCAACAACTCTTTGATCCACCCATGTGATTTAGAACAAAAATATTTTATCAGCTTTATTTATCGGAAGCTCTCTTATTATAGGCGGCATGCCGTTTATATATGTACATTAATGATACTTCGATATAAATGATCGATATCAGAAATTAGTCAGCTTTATATAACTATATTTGTTTTTCTGCTTTTCTGTTTTTGCTCTTTTTCCAAATTTATAGACTAGATCAAAGGTAAATTTCTTTGGTTTACTTTGGATATACAAGTGGAGTTATAAATTGATTATTAAGTATTTACAATTTCTTTTGGTATTCTGTTTCGTGAGAAACACGCTTTTTCTTGTCATTATTGATAAAAATGGTGAACTTTTATTTGGTTTATTGCATCTAAGCACAAGCACTTATCAGCGTGATATTTCTTTTATTTTCAATTAGCAGCAAATCGATAAACATCTGGGTATTTGATTAGTCGGAAGTTTATGTAGTAATAGTTAAGAATTTACTATATGCTGATTCATTGTTGCCTGTTGTCGTGCGGCTCAATGATAGCCATATATTGGTTGTTAAGAACGGCAGTATAACAATTTCTAGCCTTTAGGGTACCTTTAAGTCGAATAGGCTTGTCGAAAACATTTTAATTGATTTTCTCATGCTTTATCAATATTCTGCATATCTAAACACGTCACTGCACATAATTAACTTGGTTAATTAATTTGCAGATTTATTTCGTACCTTCCTCTGCGATTCTCCGAATATGCGACACTTGAGTTGTGTGTTAGTCATCCATATATTCTAACTTATCTCAGTTATAGTTCTTTAAAAATTACTTATTATATTTTCATATCAACAGTAAAAGAAAATTTTCTTGTTTTAGTTGTATTTATTAGTTTCTACAAATTTTATTATTTTATTAAATAATCGTACAAGACATGGTTTAATTTTTGGCAATATAATATATTAATAAAATTTTTATAAGTAAAATAAAATATTAGAGTTAAAATTTATATAAAAGTATATAAATTTATTTATCAGATTCTATTATATATCATTAAGGCGTTGATTTATAGACTATACAATTAGTAAACAAATAATTTTAATCTATTTATTCTTGATTTATTTCTAGAAATACCAGCTCTCGTAGGTGCCCACCCAAGCATCTATATATGCATAGTCTGGAAAGGTGTCGAGATGTGAGCTTAAACCTTGTGACCTTGTAATCTCATGATGTACCCAATGTCCACCGATACCAATTTCCAATGTTGGTGTATCAAACGATGATGTTGTCTTCTGTAATTAAACCAAATATATGAGTATTTAGTAGTTTACATACCGTATATATTTAACCGAACAAACCTCAACATCAATATAAAAATCAAGCGGACTATTATCTAAACCATAAGAAAAGTATATAAAATGTGGGGGAGTTGCGTTCTGTTTAATCATAGTCTCGTTAAAGGACCAATCGAGGATCTTAGCATCATTTTTGACATTTACAAAAATTGTCATATGATCAGGACCGGTCAGAGTGAAATTGAAACGTTGCTGTGTTGCATTTTCAAGCTCGGTCAGCTCCTTCACCGTGAGGGTTGGATAAGGTGTTGGTATTTGTGGTTCCTCAGCGATTGGTATCCACAAGCTATATTCACGTGCCTTATGCCAACGATGATTATATAATGGCATTCCACAAAACATCTCCTCATCGCAGTATTCACTGACCTTATGTGCTTCTCCAAGTGCATTAATTGCATCTGAATAGTAAATAATATAATTATAACATGTTCTAAATAATATCAATTAAATATATAAATGCCTTCAGCTATGTTGGAACGTCGATCCTGCGGATACAGATAAATACCACTTTCATCGGTGCGCGTTGTACCATCGGCATTATGAAGTATTCTGCGTGCATGCTTTAAACAAACAAATTTGCTATAGACTCGTTAAACAACTATTATACAATTCTACTTACAATCAGATTATAACGTTGTGGTGATACCTTCGGCTGATATGGGAAACCTGCATTTGTTACTGCTATAATAATAAAGAGAATAGTACCAGCCAGGAAACATAATACAATTGTTCTCGTCTTGCGGAAGAACATAATGAGAGGTACCTAAAATGATATATGTTCAAATAGAATCTAATTAACTAAACATTAATTGCAGTTCAATTACTTACAATAAAGCCCGCAAACATTAGAGAACCTAACCAGGTCACTAGAGCTACGCCCATATCCGGATTAGATGTTGCACCGGAGCGACCTTGCATTGGCACCAAGGTCATAAAGAATACAGTGAGCGCATAAGTAAAATAGGTGAAGGGCAGTATCTGACAGATCATGACAACAATGGCAAACCAATAAGCTGTAATATGATAGTTGAAAACATAAAGATACAAAACTATTACATACTGCACTATGTTTACCTTTGCGGTGCCATTTAGTAATCAGGTTCACAATCAATGCTATAAGATCGAAGAATACGCAGATCATTAAGAAACAGGCTGATCGTATGCCCAGGCCAGTTAAAACGAATAGCAGGATGACCAGAATAAGGCAATGGGAATGCATAAAGAGTTGAACTCGAAATCCAAGACTTAGCAAATCCTTTTTAGTCCTTTCCAGATAGATTGCCGGTAAAATGCTCATTCCAAAGATGATAGGGAACACATAGAGACAGATTATAAGCCACATTTGTGTAAACCAAGACAACGATCGGTCAACACCATCCATAAATAAGGCAACCAGTATAGCCAGAGCAAGAGCCAATGCCAAGGATACCAACTGTATGCCTAATATGATTCCAAAGCGCACCATGACACCAGAAATGCTGCAACCAGATCTAACAGACATAAAGTAGATAGAAACAGCAATTGCTACAATAGCAATAGCTCCGACAACACTGTTTATAATAATACTTGTCGTTGCTGTGTAGAATATGATGAACCATCCCAGAAAGTCATAAAATACATTATGACCCTCCGAATGAGCCTAAAACAAAAATTAATTAGAAGTTAGAAGTTTTAATAGTAAGTTTTTAGCTTACTTACCTCCGTATTGTCAAGTTCAGGTGCGTTTCCAAAGGCTTTGGCTAGAGCTAGAAGATTGTCACCGGTGTGTTGGAAGGAGCTGCGTGGCAAGACATTGATTTTATCGAACTTAGTATGATAGACATAACCATTGAATATGTAGGCCATGTCTAAGCCGGGAACTCCGCCAAAATCACGAAAGATGCGAAAGTCCGTATCAGATGGAATTATGCCACCTTGGAAAACTTCCTCGCCCAATGTGTTGGCAAATGGATGCGGTACCTTACGATAATATTTCATTAGCCAGGGATGATTGGGACCAGACTGGAAAAGTATCTCACGACCACCGCTACCCGCTGCGTCCAAATTGATAAGAGCTCTGTGTAAGTCGAGATGAATTTATAATTTATCTCTAATGCAGATCATAATCTTAATTTTGACTCACTTGCAGTTCCTCGCCCACTTATGTTGTGTTATGAAGGCGTGTGAAGCTTGTAAGGGATTTTCTTCGGCACCATTGAAAAGAAAGATAATTGGATGTGCCAGCGGTTCATCTGTTTTAGCCATGACACGCAACACTTCTAACATATTCACAACCATCGCACCATCATCTCCTGCGCCAGGACTTCCCGGTACTGAATCAAAATGACTGTTGATCAACAAATAATTCTCATTGGTGTTTCCCTTTTCGCTTAATTTGACGACAACATTCTGTATGCCTTGGTACATGTTGATCATGGACCAGTGCATATAGGCACCACTTGCTTGCTGCACATCTAATTCAATCTCAAAGCGATTAATTGCCTCAGCTTGCACTTTGGCAACTTCATTTCGTAGAAACTGCACAGTGTTTACTTCATTGGTTACACTACCGACAACACGTGGTCCCATGCGAGTTAATTCAATCAGAGTCTCTTCAGCGCGTTGGGCAATGAAAGAATTTGGATTAGATGCTTCATCAGCTCGGGTCAATGCTTTGGGTAGATGATTCACTTGCGTATTCACCAGTGACATATAAATGATAAACCAGAAGGCGAAGAAAGCTGGCGCATAATACCATTGCAGCTTCTTTGGCACCTCAAAATCAACATCGATGTGATATTTGGAGTTGAACTACATACAAAAAAAAATTCGGTAATTCGATAATTTGATTAGAATCTGAAGTCGAGGGGAAATGTTTTAATTGTTATTATTAAATTACAAGTGCTTAATTAGCTATAATTATAGCAAATTTTTATGGCCAGCTATGGCAGTTGAAATCTAATCATAAGCAGTGCTGAACTAGGGGAACCAACTGCACACTGATTGCTCGCAATGTCAGGGCTAATCAGAGAATAAGTTGAATTCATTACGTATACGTATAAGTTTGTATGTATGTACGTAAAAGAAACTGAATCGCATATCTTGTATACCCATTAAATGTCAACATAAATTACTTATCGGCCCCCATGGTAGCTATTGCTTTACGAGCTATTTGATAAGAGAGGAAACTTTCTCATATGCGAAAAGTAGAAACCTTTCAATATTGCAAACATAGCTCTGGCATTGAAATCGAAATTGCCATATAGTATTTGTATGTGTATTTGAGAGTGTAGGTTTCTTTCATAATTCGCTGGCGTGTGTGCTGAATACTTGGATATTGTATGCAGTAAATTCCGGAAAAATACGTTAAACTAATTCGATCAATAAAATGATAAGGAAATTGGAGATTCGATAGACAAACTTTAGTAATAAAATATGTGGATAGAAAAAAAAGAATATTGACGATTCGATTCGGCGTCTTTGATCCATTGGCTATAACAAAGCAATCTTTATCTGATTAGCCTGATATACATATATATTCCACTTGGCAATAAGGCGATTATTGACGATAAGTTAATCGAAAACTTGCACACTTTGCAAACGTGCCAAACACTTAAGTATTAACTAACTAATAGTAAACCAAACTTAAGTAGCACGATATAAAAGCATAGATTGCTATTTTTAAATTATCAAAGCATAACATCGTAACAATACTTTGAGTTTTCGCACTTTTATGTTTATGATCAGCATAAAAATTGGTCGCCCAGCTTGATTCAAATCAAATATTGATCTTAAATTCTTTCATCAATTTAAATTCTGGTTAATTTTATTTTTGGATATTTATATTGTATTTATATAATAAGTAATTTATTTTTAATTTTTCCAATTAAAATCACAAATTTTGCATGCTCTTCAATTTTAAATATTTAATTATTCTTTCCTTTTTTTTAATTTTATATTCAACACAAAGTACACATATATATTAGTCTTATTTGAAATATTTAAATTTAATATTTAATTTAAATATATATTTGCTTAAAAATTTGCAATACGTACAGCCATATTTTTATGTAATATTTTTAATTTTCGAGAACTTTTATGGAATTATCACGTTATATTTTATCCTCTTAACTCACTGAACACTTAACACTGGCACTTTTTTCGGAGACGATCGAGTTCGGTCTCGACGTCTTGCAGCCGTCACTTGAACTCTTCAAGTGAGGTCTCAGAACATGCAGCACCTTTTAATATATGTTTACTCAGACCACACTGTTGCAGAGTTCCATAAGGAACTGTGAATTATTATCGTAGAATTGCGATATCTAATTACGGATACGATAAACACGAGCAATTATTGTGTGTTCTGTATTTTGTTTTCCTTCTTAGTTTGATTTTTGTCTTATTGAATGTAATATTATCGTATTACGAATTGTTGTTGTTCTTGTTATTATTGTTATTGTTATTGTTTCGGTAGTAGTATACCAACACCTGAGCAGTAGTCTGCAATTGTATTGTACTTTGATTACGACTTAATCACTTGGTTTATTTCACAGTTATATTTTTGGTTCTTTTTAACAAAGTTTTATCTTTATGATGAAGAAAAAAAAAAAAAAAAACCAAATGTTATATTCTCTTTTTTTTTGTATTTTTCAGTGGCGGCATTAAAGCTTAGAAGTTTTTGCACAACCTTCGTCTATTTTCTTCTGATATTAACGTCATCGAATCGCCTGGAGTGGCCTATAAATACCGAAAAGCGTAGTATCCCGTATCATTAAACTACATGTACGTATATATAAATATACATATATATATATCGTCTATATCGCGTATCTCAAGGGGACTGTGAAAACGTCGTAACGATGAGTCTCCCATTTACCGACTGACTACTGACTAATCAAAACATAGCTTCACCCTAGAGATAGGCAGAGCTCTATGTTGTCTGTCTATCATTTGTTGTCTATTTTCTCTGATTTAGTAATGCATGTTCCTCCACAGAGTTAACTAATTAATTTCTGCGTCGTTTTGTTGCTTCCATTTCAGTTTTATGTGTCATTGCATTCCTTTTGTTTGCCTGTCATTTGTTGTCTCTGTTACTCTGTTACACGCTTTTCGCAAATTCTCATTGGGATTCGTATATTATATATACATATACATATATATATATATAACGTATATATATATTTTGGGATTGGGCCGCGCATCAAGTTACTTTGATTTCGCTTGATTAACAAATTGTTTTCATTATTTAAATAAAATGTTTATCGCTGTTATTGTTTTTTGTTGTTATTGCCCGAGTTACGCTTGAATGCACTCAGCGATGGGAAATTGACTCGTCGTCGTTATACTAAGCTCTTGTCTATCCGAAAAAATTATGTCAACTATATAGTATACGATATACTAGTAGAAGTCGTAGTATGTTGTTTTGCGCTCGACTGCATCAGTTGCGTCAAGTGGTAGCAGATGTTATTTTTAGAAATTTAACTGAATATTTTCAGACTTGGTAGGAATAGAAAACGTAAAGTGTCTAGGTTCCCAAAAAACCAAAAACAAATCGAGGGTGTCCCATTTAGCTAATAAAATATTCCAAGTAGTTGCAAAGAGAATCTAATATGGCAATAATAATGTATGGTATACTTGGAAACATTTTAATGAAGAATAATTCTGTTGCAACACTGTGTTTAAAGTGAGAGACTCTTCTCCTTTTTCGACTGGGGAGTGATGGGGGGGATTTATATATATAAAAAAAAAAAAAATCATACATATAGCGTGCACAAACTGCACTTGACAGCAAATTCTCATCTTTAGCACCATAAAGAGAAGTCATTTTGCCACAATCTTAATTGCTGTTGATATAATTGTTATATATATACATATATATGCACATATTTCTATATGTATATACAAATTTATGTTTATGTTTATTTGTACATATATGCCATAAAATACCCTATATAATTCAGAAATGTATAATTTATATTTTTCAATTTTTATGTATATCTATGACGATATTGTTTCAGTATTTCTCAATCTATAATAGTTTATCCTTTCCAATTTCAATAACTTTGATAATAATAGAGTATCAAAAAAAAAAACAAGAACAAATTTGTGCGATTCCCATAAACAAATTCAAAAACTTTTTCGATATTTAAAAATTTCAATGTAGCGAAAAATAAACAATTTGAACAAATTTCATTTTCATTTTGCCAAAACATCTTGAACCAACACGTGTTGATATATATATATATATATATATATATACATATATTTTTTTATTTTTGTTTTTCGTTTTGTTTCTACTTGTCTCATTTTTCGCGTGGAATATCTGTGCATATATTTATGTAGACGACTGTAGCACGTCTATCACATATGAAATCTGTTTCATGCACTGTGCAAGTGAGAAGCATAGGGACGATTGGAGGTACTAGAGAAATCAGAGAGCTGTGAAACTTGTACCTTAATCCAAAACGCTTGAGAACTAATCGCTCATGCACTTATCATAATTATAATTGCCAAT
Organism: Zaprionus obscuricornis; assembly: GCA_037044475.1. NCBI lineage: Eukaryota > Metazoa > Arthropoda > Insecta > Diptera > Drosophilidae > Zaprionus > Zaprionus obscuricornis. The sequence goes on along the minus strand of JBAMBR010005224.1, from coordinate 8,454 downwards.
TACAGCAAAATTGTTGGTGAATCGTACATCGCACTAAATTGTTTATCGCACACTTATGTTATGTTAGTTACTGGCCGCACACGTCGTATCAATAGTTGATAAGGATTTACACGATTTGTACACCCTTCGCACCACGTAAAACTATAAAGACCTATGTCTCCCTGACTTTGAACTTGAGCTTCAATTAGACGAGGGTTGGTTTAAAGGTTTTTAGATACTGAGAATAAACAAAATATAATATAGAAATATATATTTTGTATAGTTAAGCTGCATGAAATATTACAAAGTCTTTCATTTCTCAGAACTGCCATTAAAAAAGTTTTGATTTAATTTCAAATTTTCTCGCTAAATAAATAAATATTAAGAGCTGATAATAATACTGTAAACAGTTTCTATAACATTCACTATACTTGCCCTCGTTTCATGTTTTATGACTCGCGTAACATTCCCTTCAATCGATTATGTATAAGACGAAACACACTAATCGTCAATCTGTCAATACAGGAGTTCTCTATAAAATTGCTACTGCTCGCAGGCAAAGAATTTAGTTTGCTTTCAATTGGCACGCGATCGAGTTGACAATAACGGCAGCTGCAGCTGTTTTTTTGCTCTGGATAGGATAAGCACAAAAACTGGGATTAGCTGGTGTTAACATATCAATAATTGTGACTGCAAGAACAACAGCAGAGTAAACAACAGCAAAGAGATGGACGAGTGAGTTTTACATTGTATAAAGCATAAAGAAAGGAGATCAGATACCATACATAACATAGAAGAGAGAAAACCAACAAGTTCTCATTTACACACTACTCAACACTCGACACACACTCAACGTCTCACATCGTTGTGTTCGATCGTTTTGATCATGTTGATCTCTTGCTCTCACGCCTCCTGCAGTGCCATATACTCGCTCTGTGTGTGCCGCCCGGCCCAGACGTGCGCCGACCGTCGAAGGCGACAGTTGTGGTATTTGTTATTGGTGACTTTCTCGGTTGTCGGGGCTTGTTCCTATTCTGCGTGTTGTGTCTGTTGCTGCTGATGGCACATGTTGCGCCGTTGCTGCTATTGATGTTGGCCGCGTTCGACGATTTTGTCATCGCATTTTTATATAAGAAAAGTTGATGCTTTTCTAAGATCAACAAAAAAAAAAAAAACTATACCTAAAATTCGCGTTTATTTTCGGCAACTTTTGTGTGCTCATAAAAACAACTGTGTGAACTGTGAGTGTGAAAAGCAAAGTAGAAAAAAAAAAACAAAAACACACATTGAACGCGTTGCTGCAACTGCAGGCAGACAGCAGCAAATTGACAACGGAACGCAACGCAACGCAACGTTTTGAGTGTATACAGTGAGTGTCGCGTCGTGTCTTTGCATAGCATATTCTCAAGTATTCCACATTCATTCATAACACATTTTGTTTGGCTTCCACTTGCACATTGCTGTTGTTGTTTCTCAACTTCTTGCAACACAAACACACACACAATCACACACATATGAGAAGATAAGAAAAAAAAAAAAAACAAAAACGAAAGAACCGCAACCGCAACTTCCTTTTCGTTTCTTATTTTTTCTTTTGTGAGTTCTTCGACTGTTTTACTGTCGCTGTGGCAAGTTGCTGTTGCTGTTGCTGTTGCTGTCGCTGTTGCAAGTTGCAGATGCAGGTTATTGACTTTCTATTGTAACGCAGCGGGACGCAGCGTTGTTTAACGCCGCGGCGCCGTCGCATATGTGACGACTTCAACGCTGCAACTTCAACTCTTTCAATTCTGAGCAGTCAGCCAGCGGTATCTGTATCTGTCAGATACTGTGATTGGAATACGCTTGCTTTCCGCTTTATCTTAAAAACCAAAACAAATGTTCTTATTGTTGGTCTTATTGCTGTTGCTGTTGCTGTTGCTTTTCATGTGGTTATTGTTGTTGTTGTTGTTGTTGTCAAAGTCACAGTTGATTGCGTCCGTTGCGTTGTCTATTTGGATTTTCTTCTCATTTCGATATGCTTTAAATAGCATTTTCATTTTTTTTTTTCTTTCTTTCACTTCCCCCGCGTTTTCATTTGCATTCGAGTTTCGGTTTCTTTTTTCTTTTCTTTTAGTTTACTTTTGTTTATTTTTTGTTTTTGTTGTTGTTATTGTTGATTGTTTGTTGACGTTATTAAGGGCGTGGCCACACACATGCTCTTCGCATACTTGTTATTGTTGATTTCATGGAAACATAACATATATATAAATATAAATATTATAATAACTGATTAACTTGCATGCATGCAAAATCGATTAAAAACACGTTGTTCCTCTTAATGCATAATTAAGACTGGCAAAAGTCTATAACAAGCGTGTTCCACTTATACACATACATACACACACACACACATACTCAAACACATACATATATACTCACAGTCTTGTTGTCAGTTGGCAATGCAAATATATTTTTTACGCGTCTCGGTCTACTGGCATCTGCTGGCTGCACAGTTGGCCCCTTAGGGTCACGAGACAGTTTACTGAAAATGGGTCGATGTCGCAGGGATCCCAATTGCATTTTGCATGCACTTTAATCATTAGCCCCTGGGCACAATGAGTTTGGCTCCTCCTTCACGTTTTGCTTCTGCTCTTTTTATACTCGAAATATTTTTCATTAGTTTTGCGACTCATTAAAAAAATTTTTTTTTTTTGTTTGCTTTGTTTTTGTTATTTTTTTTTTTAAGTTTCGTTTTATTTTTTTTTTTTCTCTGTATTGTACCCTGCACTTGTAAGACTTGCATTGGGGTAGAACTATCGGTGAATATCGTCATAAAATTTATTCATATAGAGAGATACACATAATTCATATTTCGAAAGAAAAAAAATGTCAGAGATCGTTAAATGTTAATGAGTATTAAACCGAAATATGCTATAAATAAAAACGAATTCTTGCATCTTGAAAGATATATTTGACTTTACAAATTTTGTGTCGCATTTAATATAAGTTTTCTATATTTTTTTTTTATCTGTCTCATCCGTTCATTTTCTCGACAATCTGAAATTATTTCGCATATGAATCGTTTGTATTTATGTTTTTATTATTTTTGTTTATTTTTTTTTTTTCATTTTTACATTATTTGCATTGTATTTTTTTTTGCATTTAATTCTTTTTGTATTTATTTTTGTTGTCTTGTTTTTTTTGTTTATGAGCTAATTTTCATTTTTGAAAAAAATTAGCGAAATTATTTTCGACGTTTTTAGTTGAACACATGTTTTCCTTTGCGATAAAGTGACGAAACTGAAATAAACTATGACAAAATGAATTCTTCGGGTGAGTTCATCACGTTCAGGTACTCGATGTACATATGTAGTTTTTCAAAAGTTTCCATAAGATTTCTTTTTAGTTTTTTAAGTAGAATTGCATTGATAAGGTAAATTTCTACGAAATACTCACTTCAAACTAAAAGTGAGAATAAAAAGTGAATTCTTTGTATTTTTTTTCTTTGTTTTCTTTTCTGATTGATTTGCACATTATCGGTTGATTTATCATTCTGTCAAGTTTTCAATGGACTAAGTAACTTTCAAAACACTTGACCATAACCATGTTCATTTATTTTCGAATTGGGAAATTAAAGGAAACACATTATTCTGTTATCAATGAATATTGCGTATGGCCTGAGGCAAGCTAATCATTCGATTACTTGTATTATAATAAATTCCCTGATGATGATATTTCTGATTATGATGAGTGTGATGGAGGGGCTTATGTGTATATTGTATATATAGACAATTGAATCATTGTTAAGAGTTAATGAATTATTATACTGACAATGAACTAATGTATCATTCATTTATTATAATACTCATTATTCAATTGCAGCAAAATGAACTCAAAATATGAAAATATGAAAATCATTTACAATCGCAGTAAAATCGGTTGGTATTGGTCACCACTGTTCTTTAGCTTTTGGTTTCTGTTGTATTATCTGATTGTGGTACCCAGTTTTCATCATCTGCCGCCGTTAAAGACATTACAGGATGAATTACAACAGCCGGGACAATTTATAGGTGAACGTGCGGAGAGTACATTGCTAAAACTTACTAAAATTGGACCAAAAGTTGTTGGAAGTGCAGCAAATGAACAAGTTGCCGTTCAACTCTTACTAAGTGAAATTACAGAGATTATCGATGATGCAGACACAGATCTTTATGACATTGAAAAGGATGTACAAGTTGCATCTGGCAATTATCTACTTTGGTCAATGGTCAATGTCTATCAGACCGTACAAAATGTGATTGTCAAAGTTTCGCCAAAAAATGCAACAACAGAAGCAGCTCTATTGATCAATAGTCACTTTGATTCGGTGCCTGGTAGCTCTGGAGCTGGTGATTCAGGTGTTATGTGTGTCATTATGCTGGAAGTGTTGCGCGTTATAACCAAATATGAGACACCATTGACTAATACGCTAGTCTTTCTTTTCAATGGAGCGGAAGAGAATCCTTTACAAGGTTCACATGCATTCATCACACAACATCCTTGGGCCGAGAATGTGCGGTAGGTATATCAATTATAAATATTGCTATATATTGCTATATATATATTATCTGTTTACAGCGCTGTGGTTAACTTGGATTCAGCTGGCAGTGGCGGACGTGAAATACTCTTTCAATCTGGACCGGATCATCCCTGGCTAATAAAGGTAATTTCCTTTAATTTATATAGCTAAACTCTAATTCTAATTTGTATAATGTATATAAATTGCAGTACTATGGCAATCATGTAGCTCATCCATTTGCGTCAACCATTGGCGAAGAATTGTTTCAAAATGGTTTTATTCCCTCAGAGACCGATTATCGCATATTTCGCGACTTTGGAAAAATACCTGGTAAATTTTTTTTTGTTGTTAATTGTTTAATGATCGCAATTAAAATTAGAAGCAAATGCCAATACATATGTATTTATATTCCATAGGTCTCGATATGGCACAAGTGTTAAATGGTTATGTCTATCATACAAAGTTCGATCGTTACAATTTAATACCAAGGCGAACATATCAACTAACTGGCGATAATCTGCTCGGTTTAATAAAAGCACTTGGTACTGCACCCGAATTAGAAGATCCCTCGGTGAGCTGACATATAAATATTTTCAATCAAATCATTTTATTTTTTTTTTTTAATTTTATTTTTATTAGGAACACGCCGAGGGTCATATGATTTTCTTCGATGTTTTGGGCTGGTTCTTTGTCTACTATCCGGAAACTGTGGGCGTCATTATCAATATTTGTGTTTGTATTCTGGTTTTGGTTACAATTATTGCATATATCTGGAGCATGGCCAGTAATACCGGCATGTTTAGGCGTCGCATCTTTGCCAAGTTTGGTATCTTGGCTGTAATACAGTTATGTGGCGTCTGTTTGAGTTTGGGTCTGGTTATATCCATAGCACTGTTTATGGATGGCGTGGGTTTATCAATGTCATGGTTCTCACAAACTTGGATGATATTTGGCCTATACTTTTGTCCAATGTTCTTCGGCTTAGGCATCTTGCCGGCCATTTACTTTAGTCGTACCAAAGAGGTAAGCGTATTTTAGTCATATCAAGCTATTCTTTATATATAAAAGTTAATTGTACTTTCTAATTTTTTTTTATAGCATGGCCTACCTCTGGGCTATGGCATACAGCTGTTGATGCATTCGCATTGTTTAATTTTGACTGTGATCACCATAATAATGATATCATATAACGTGCGATCAGCTTTCATTCTACTTATCTGCATTGGTTTCTACACTCTTTCAGTTCTTATAAATATGGCAACATGTGCGCACAAATCAAGTAAGTTAATTTTCTGGATACAATTTCAATTTCTGATTATTGATATTATTATATTTTTTTTTATAGATTTTCTATGGCTTATTCCTCATTGCATTTGTCAGATTTTGCCCTTTTTGTTCTATGCGTATTGCTGTTATGCCTTCTATGTGGTCTTTGTACCGATGCAAGGACGTGAAGGTGGTTCAAATCCAGAATTATTGATTGGTGGATTTACAGCTGTATTCTGTCTTTTATTATCACCATTTTTGGTTCCACTGATCTGTTTGTTCCGCAAATCTAAGACTATAATCTCACTCTTTGGTATCTGTTCTCTGGTCTTCATTATACTGGCTGCAACACCTGCTGCTTTTCCCTATGTCGAAAAGACAGCAGTGCAGCGATTCTTCACTGTGGTAAGTATAAAATCTATTGAATTAAGAATTTGTTATTTCTATTATTAATATTTTGTATATTTTCAGCACACAATGCGCACCTTCCACAATGCAGATGCTGCGAGCACTGTGAATCATACTGATTCTGGCTACTTTGTAATGCCCATGGATAGACATCCCAAGTCTGTGGATAGCATACTCTTTGAAGATGCCAACTATACAAAAGCTGATCGTCATGAATGTGAAACGGAAATTATGTGCGGTTTTCCCATTTTTGGTTCACGTTGGGTGAAGAATAAGTAAGTGGTTCATATAAACGGCTTATATATTATGTCTGTCTAAAATATACAAATAATTTGGCCATTCACAGAGATAATAGCTATTGGATACCCGGTCCGGAACCTAACAAAGACTATTTGCCCACATTAAGTATCATCAACAAAGAGATCACATCGCCTACAAATATTATATTTACTTTGGAAATTTCTGGTCCACATCATACAAGTATATTTATTGATCCCGTGGAAGGTGCTAAATTGGTAGATTGGACTTTTACCAGGCAACCAATTGATGATAATTTGCCACCACCCCACTATGTATATTGGTCTTACGCATTAGATCCAACACCATTACGTTTCAATATAAAATTTGAGGTGAGTTTTCTAAGCAATTTTCTATCGATTTACTTTTTTAATTAACAAAATGTTATTGACTCTTGCAGCATGACAGCGAGAATTGGTCAGGTTCAACGTTTAAAATTGCCATAATGGGTCATAGAATACTCGATGATATATATATAGATGAGGAATATAGAGAATTTCTATCAAAATTCCCATCTTGGGCACATGCCAACTCATGGATTGGTTCCTACAATAGCTGGCAACTCTAAAGAACAGCTAAAAAAAACCTAAACCTATGATATTATAAAACTCATTGCTCAATACTTAGTACTCATTACTTAGTACTTGGTACTCAGTTCACTTTACTTTCTAACTAATATTTACTACTCATTACTCATATATATATATATATATATATATATATAATATTTCAAGTATTTGCCATGACGTCAGAAATGTTGTTAAGTTTTTCGCACTCAAATTTACATCGAACGAACAAATTGTATTTAAATTAAACAAAAAATCTAGAAATTAGAATCAAAATAAATTTAAATAATTAAATTAAATATTTAATTAATTATTAATTACAAGTTTATTATATTATATTAAATAATTTATTAAGTAAAAGCAAAGTTTTAGTTTTAAAATATCCAACTTTCATATGAGGCAATCCAATCAGTTGTATATGTCCAATCCGGGAAAGTGCTTAAGAATACCTTAAATTCATCCGTGTAATATTCTTGATGATACTGTAAAATGGCCGCTTAGCGGCCATTTTACTGTATCATCAAGAATATTACACGGATGAATTTAAGGTATTCTTAAGCACTTTCCCGGATTGGACATATACAACTGATTGGATTGCCTCATATGAAAGTTGGATATTTTAAAACTAAAACTTTGCTTTTACTTAATAAATTATTTAATATAATATAATAAACTTGTAATTAATAATTAATTAAATATTTAATTTAATTATTTAAATTTATTTTGATTCTAATTTCTAGATTTTTTGTTTAATTTAAATACAATTTGTTCGTTCGATGTAAATTTGAGTGCGAAAAACTTAACAACATTTCTGACGTCATGGCAAATACTTGAAATATTATATATATATATATATATATATATATATGAGTAATGAGTAGTAAATATTAGTTAGAAAGTAAAGTGAACTGAGTACCAAGTACTAAGTAATGAGTACTAAGTATTGAGCAATGAGTTTTATAATATCATAGGTTTAGGTTTTTTTTAGCTGTTCTTTAGAGTTGCCAGCTATTGTAGGAACCAATCCATGAGTTGGCATGTGCCCAAGATGGGAATTTTGATAGAAATTCTCTATATTCCTCATCTATATATATATCATCGAGTATTCTATGACCCATTATGGCAATTTTAAACGTTGAACCTGACCAATTCTCGCTGTCATGCTGCAAGAGTCAATAACATTTTGTTAATTAAAAAAGTAAATCGATAGAAAATTGCTTAGAAAACTCACCTCAAATTTTATATTGAAACGTAATGGTGTTGGATCTAATGCGTAAGACCAATATACATAGTGGGGTGGTGGCAAATTATCATCAATTGGTTGCCTGGTAAAAGTCCAATCTACCAATTTAGCACCTTCCACGGGATCAATAAATATACTTGTATGATGTGGACCAGAAA
>JBAMBR010005219.1:0-41563 GCA_037044475.1 Zaprionus obscuricornis | reverse complement strand
TGAATTTTCCATATTTTCTTACTCGCGCGTTCTACGTTTTCAAATGCAATTAGCTTGTACAATTGTATTCGCCGTATTTTTTTCTTCTTTTCATTCTGTTATGCGCTGTTTGTGTGTGTGTGTGTCGTTTCGTGTGTTTTGTGTTTGAGTTGCGCGCTACACGACGCTCTTAATTCGCCCTGTCTCTGTGTTCCCCCTGTATGCAGGTGTAGTGGTGTGTGAGTGAGCAGCGATAGTTGCGTCTCTCTGCTCTTAATTCTCTTTCACATTGCTTTCACACACACAGTTGCAATACCAACCTCTGCTGCTTCCGTTTGCTTTTTGTATTGAAGTTAATGTGTGGTAGTTTTTTTTTGTAGTTTTGTTTTGCTTTTCATGTTTCTGTTATTTCCTCTTTACGCTTAAAATTCGCACAGCCGCTGTTATGGCATTGCCAGCATAAATTATTAAGAGAGTGAGAGAGAGAGAGCGGTTGAAATAAACGAGAGTTGCATTTATTACAACTTTGAACAGTTGTGATTATAAATAATCATCGGTGTGACGCTTTGTTTATTATAATTATATTTAAATAGACAATTTAAATAGGCAGAAAAAAAAAAATGACATGTTGCATTAATAATTAATTAATAATTCTTAAATTGTTATCACATAGTTTATAACAGGCAATATTGAAATAATAATGTTGCATTTATTTTTATGGCAGTTAAATTTAAATTTGTATTTATTTTCTTTTATTTTTCTTTCTTTTATGATTCTCTTACTAATTATATTCAATGTCACGTTCTCTCTTATCTTATCTAATTTACAGAAACAAAACAAAAAATACAAAACAATCATAAAAAGTGTCAACAACAACAATTTCTCACTTTAACATGAACAAAAATGCCGGCGATGGCAGCGGCAATGATGGCAAAAACTCAAACAATCATGGAGGGAAAGGCGGCTCAAGTGCGGGTGGCGGGGCCGGTGCTGGCGGTCCACACGATCCCACCGGACTGCTAGATGCTGCCTCACTCTTTGGTAAGAGAACAAAAAAAAAAAAAATCATGAGAGTTGATGTTAATTTATTTTCTCTCTCTCTCTCTCTCTCTCTTATTTATCATTCTGTATACTTGCAATATTTTACAGCATATTGGGGCCGTGATCCAACTGGAGCAGCAGCTGCAGCTGCATCAAATCCACTTTTTAACTCACAATTTAATGCAGCCGCTGCCGCTGGCTTGGGTCTGTTGCCAAATGCTGCGGGTGCAGCGGCGGCAGCCAATGATCGTTACTCATCGATGGCAGCAGCAGCGGCAGCAGCTGCGGGTGCCCATCATCATCAAAATACAATGGCCGTAGCGGCATCACAAGCCGCAAGTCTGGCAGGTCTGCATCCAGCAGCAAGTGAGTAAAATGTCGGCATCGACACACAACAAAAAAATTAGCATAAACACGAACATTGCAAAAAAAAGACAAACAAACTATTAGCTAACACTAACAACAACAACAATGAGAAGAAGAAGATGAAGAAAAGAAGGCAGCAACAGCAAAACGCTAAAGAAATGACAAAACGCTCAAACAGCATAGCGGCAACATAGTTGCTCTGATGGCGCTGAACGTTAAAATGTTTCGCTCAGCAAAATGTGAGAGAATAGCAGCAGCGAGCATTGTGTGTGAGAACAATGCAGCGGTGCGCGGGTTCAAATTCCGCTCAGCGAAAAAATAAAATATTAAATTGCTGCTTTTGAGTGATAAAAATTCTTGTTAAGGATTTTTTTTCACGCATAATATTATATATACTACTCTCTCTCTCTCTCTCTATGGAGATCAACAGCAAATGTTTCGTCGAAAATAAAAAAGCGTTTCATTTGAAGAAAAGTCTCCTATAGCAACAATTTCGCTTGAAGCTAGCTTTACACTGTTTGGCTTTAACAGTTGGTCAAAATAGTGATTGATTATCAAGCATACTTTTTTATTATTTGTAAATTATATTTGTTTTTATTAGTGATTTGCTTAAAAATAAAAAATTAAATTATAATAATAAACATTTATAATAAAATAAAATCACAATGAAAATAAATAAAAAATTAATAAAAATTAAAATAATAAAAATTAAAATAATAATAAAAAAATAAAAATAAAATAATAATTAAAAACACAAATAAAATAAAAAAAAATTAAAGAATAGAGTAAAATTACAAAAATAAAGTTATAAAAATAAAATAAAAAAAATAAAATAAATAATTAAAACATAATTATTATAAACAATAAAATAAATAATACTTACAATTTAAGTAAAGAAATAATAAAATAACAAAATAAAAAATATATATAAAAAAAGAAAAATAAACTAAAATATTTATAAAATTTAAAATAAAATATTAATAGAATAATAATTAAAATAATAAAAATAAATAAAATAAAATCAAATAAAATAATAAAATTACAAAAATAAAGTTATAACTATAAAATAATAAAAAATTAAAATAAAATTATTATAAACAATAAAATTAATAATACTTAAAATTTAAGTAAAGAAATAATAAAATAACGAAATAAAAAATTAAATAAAAAAAAAGAAAAATAAATTAAAATAATATAAATAATTAAAAAAAAAATATATATATATAAGAAAAATAAATAAATAATATAAAATTAAATAAATAAATAATAAAAAAATTAAATAAATAAATAATAAAAAAATTAAATAAATAATAAAAAATTAAATAAATAATAAAAAATAAGTAAATATTAAAATTAAAAGTAAACTTTGTATATTCAAATAAAAATGCAGAGTAAATATTAGTGTAAATGATATAGATAGACATTGATATGTAGATATGTACAGTTAGACTAGTGCTGCTACCTAACACTTTGTGCTCTAACACTCTTATGCCACTGATGTGGCAAGTTTATATTTCTATTTTGTTAATAATAATAATTTCTATAATATTTTACAGGCTGGTGGTCAATGGCTCAATTGGCCGCACAGGATTATTTTAGTCGCTTGCAGGCATCGGGTTTGTCACCATTTCCACATCCAGATTTGGCAGCTGCCTTTGGACCTGCTGCCATGGCTATGGGTGCTGGCGGTACAGGTTCAACAGCTGGTGGCGGTGCTGGTGCTGGTATGGTGGGTGTTGGTGGTTCAGCTGGTGGTAATACAAGTGGCGGTGGTGGCTCTAGTAGTAAATCGAATAAATCACGGAAAGAGAAACGTGCCGCACAGCAACAGCAACAACAGCAGCAACAACAACAGCAGCAGCAACAAAATTTGGCAAATAGTTTAAATGCGGCAGCAGCAGCAGCTGCTGCTGCAGCTGCAAATAATCCAACTGCAGCATTGGCCAGCATGCATGGTTTTGGTTTGCCCGGCACTGGAAGTATGCCGCCATCGGTAAGCACAGGCAGTTCAATATCAACAAGCAGCGGAGGACATGGTAGTTATAAGGTGAGTTTGAAGATTAGCTGAAGTATATAGAAATTCTTGACTTGATATTCCATATTTTTATATATATATGTATAGAGCACGGCCAGCGCATATGGCAAACCATCGACAATGACAAGTAGCAGCAGCGGCAGTAATATGTCTAATAATCCAGGATCTGCCTATGATCCTGTAACACTGCATAAAGAGTTGCTTGCCATGCAGGCAGTGGCAGCAGCTGCTGCCGGTACTGGTGTTGGCGGCATGTCTGGACTTGGCAGTGGCAGCTCAAATAGTTCCTCTGGCAAAAAGTCAAATAGTGGCAGTGGCAGTGTTGGCGGTGGTGGTCTTGGTGGTATTGGTGGTGGCAACAACAATGCATCATCGTTGCATGCACATGGATTATCGAATCTTGCCATGAGTTTAGGTGCTGCAGCTGCTGCTGGTGGTGGCGGTGGCGTCGGTGGTGGCAGTGGTGGTAATAATGCTGGCAATTTAATGTCTAGCAATAAGACATCAACGAATGTTAGTTCAACAAATGCTGCCACATTAAGTGGCATGCATCCTGGTTTAGCCATGTCACCGCATTCCAGCATCACAGGCGGCAATAGCAGCAGCAACAGCAGCGCTGCCATGAGCAACAGCAGCAGCTCAAATAAAGAACGTGATCGTGATCGTGATCGTGATAAGAATAATCCATCATTGAATGCATTAAATTCGTTATCACAATTTGGGGCATTGGGCATGACGCCACAGCAGAGCATGCAGGCAGCAATGAATGCATTTGCAGCAAGCACAGGTGTTGTTACACCAAGTGCAACAGTTACCTCGGCAACACATACATCGTCACAACAACAACAACAACAGCAACAGCAGCAACAGTTGCCTAGCACAACATTAGCAGGAGGAGGAGGAGGAGGTGGTGGTGGTGGCGCTGGCAAGACAAGTGTTAAGGATTATATGAGTAATGCAGCCATGATGAGCAGGTAAGTTATAATGATGATAATGATGATGATGATGATAATAACTTCTTTCTTTATGTGGAGCAGCAGCAATGAGCATCCATCACTATTGGGGGTACGACTGCCGCCAGATACAGAGATTATTAAGTATACATCATCGATAGTTGGACCCAAGATTCCTGGTAGTACATCACGTGGTCGTAAGAAGACAATATCTGAAACAGAACAACAACAACAACAACAAGTTACACAAAAACAGCAACAACAACAAGCAGAACAACAGCAACAACAACAACAACTTACACAACAACAAAAGGATATAGAAAACACAACAAATGCAATTTCCTCTTTACTTGCATTTCCAGGCCTCAGTCCAGCAAAACGTGCACGCCTCGAAATGGAATATGCCGCAATGGCAGCAGCAGCACAACAGCAACAACATTTACATGGTATGCTAGGTGCTGCAGCTGCTGGTATGCCAATTGGTTTAGGTTTAAATCCCATGGATCAATTGAGTAATGTATCAAAGGCAGCTGCCATTGCAGCATCAGCAGCAGCAGCATCATCATCAACAACATCATCAGCAGCAGCAGCAGCAGCCGCTGCCGCAGCAGCTGCAGCATCATCAACAGTGACAAGCACAGCAAGTCATAATCAAAGTCATAGTCACAGCAGTCATGGCAGTAATCATGGCAATCATGGCAGTCATAGCAGCAGCAGCAGCAGCAACAACAACAACAGCAGCAACATGCAGAATGCAACAAATGATCGCGTTGAAGTTATTAAATTGCCACCAACAATAACATCAAATGGTGCATATAATTTATCTAGCAAAGGTGGCAACAAAGAGTTGCATGATTTAACAACAGATCCAACAACAATTGCTGCTGGTGTTAATCTTAGTCTTAAGGCAACAACAATGCCAGCAAGTGGTGCCATTGGTTCAGCAACAAATCCGATAACCATTGATGATTTCGATGCACCGTTAAATTTATCGATGAAGCCATCGGATAAGAGTAGCAATAGTAGCATGTCATCAAACACATCATTAGCAACAGCAGCAACAACAATTGCAGCTGCAGCTGCAGCAGCAGCAGCAGCAGCAGCGGCAACATCAACAACAGCAACGAATGCAACATTGGGTAATTTAACAGCAGTTGATTATCAAACGACACAAAATGTTGGCAATGCTGCCAATGTTGTTGCCAATAGTTTGCAAAGTTTAAGTTCAATAACAGCTGCATTGGGTGGCACAACAGGTGGCATGCCTGGTGGCTCAATTACTGGCAGTGGCAGTGGCAATGGTTGCAATCTTACTGGCACTGCATCACCATCTCCCATACCCGGCAATCTTGCTGGCAATACAATAAATGCAGGCTCTGGCTCTGGCTCTGGTTCGGGTTCAGGTTCAGGTTCATCTACATATAAAGAAGGACGTCCAAGAAATTTAGGACGTGGCGTTTCAAAGCCGAAGAAAAATACAGTTGCCTCATTGCTGGCACAATCACGTGCCGTTGGCATAAAACCAATGTTGGCCACACAAGGCACAGATCTGGTAAGACTTTAATATGCTTTGCATGTATCCTTAAAAAACTAATTTTGATTTGTTGTTGCAGGAGAAAATACGTTTAGCAATAAGCGAAGCAAATGCACATATGGAAACATCAACAGATTCGGAAAGTGTTGCTGCCGAAAGTGGACTCTCAGAGTCAGAGAGTGAAGATGCAAATATATTAAATGTTGCTGAACTTCGTGTGCCATTGGAATTGGGCTGGAAACGTGATACAGTGATACGTGGCCTAACAAAACAAGGACAGATACGTGGCGAAGTAACATATTATGCGCCAGGCAGCACATTGCCATTGAAGACCATTGGACAAGTCTTTGCTGTGAGTTTGTAGTAGTGTGGAAAAAAAAATTTTATGCATAATAATATTGACAGAAGGAGAGAAAGAGGAGAGAGAGATGCTCTCACAGTTACATAGTTACAATTACTATAAATTCTTTAACTTCTCTTTTCTTTTTTTAGATCTTGGAACAGCAACCATCAAGTTTATCACGTGAGAATTTTAGTTTCTCAGCACGCGCCATTGTTGGCTCATTCTTGCAACCAGCGCCGCCACCATATGCAAATGATGGTGAATATATACGCATGACCGATGAGGATGTGGCAAAACGTTTAGAGGATTTAAAAGTCTTTACACGTCAAACATTAAATGTTGAGCAACGCATTGAAATTGCCAAACAGCAGCAGGCAATGCGTGATGCTAAGAAACAGCAAAAAGAAGAATTGGCACGCAATAAAGAGAAAGCACGACAGGAGAAGAATGCTAAGCTTGAGCAGCAGCGTAAAGAGAAAGAGCTCAAAAATCAACAGGCTATTGAGGTAAGTAACGCGATCTCTATCTCTCTTCATTTCTCTCTTCTCTCTCCGTATATATTAATAATTTTTTGCTGCTTTTTGCAGGAGCGCAAGAAACGACAAGAAGAATTGGATCGCCTCAAGCAAGAGGAATTGCTCAAGAAACAACAGGTAAAAAAAATGCATTTAAATTAATTTACTCTCCGCTCGCCCCACACCCTTGCCCCCCTTGCCCATCATACGTTGTCTATGTCATTGCATTAAAAATGTTTGTTTTTTGCAATTTTTTCTTTGTGTTATACTTAGGAAAAAGAGAAGCGTCGTCAGGAAGCAATTTTAGCCAAAGAACAGGTACAAAAAAAAATTAAAGCATATCGCAAGTTGCTTTTTTTTTTCTCCTCTGTTCATTTAATTTTATTTTATTTATTTTTTCTTAAATATTTTTCTACTTTCTACTTTCGTCTTCTTGTGCTTTTACACAGTTTTCTATATTTATTTTTTAAATATTTCTTGAGCTTCTTCTTTATCAAATTCAAATTTCAAATTTTTTATACAATTATATTTTTTTTATATATTTTTCTGCTTTATTTTCTTGTCTTCTTTATCAATTTTCTTTTACACAGTTTTCAATATTTATTTTTTGAAATTTTTCTTGAGCTTAAAATATAGTTTTTAAATTTCAGATTTAAATTTTTATTTTCTATTTTTTTCAACTTCATTTTTTTTGGCATTTTCTTTCTTCTTCAGCAATGTTCTTCTACACAGTTTTCATAATTTTTTTTTTTTGTATTTTCTTTAAATTTAAAAAAAAAAATTATGAAAACTGTAAAGTATAGAACATTGCTGAAGAAGAAAGAAAATGCCAAAAAAATGAAGTTGAAAAAAATAGAAAATAAAAATTTAAATCTGAAATTTAAAAACTATATTTTAAGCTCAAGAAAAATTTCAAAAAATAAATATTGAAAACTGTGTAAAAGAAAATTGATAAAGAAGACAAGAAAATAAAGCAGAAAAATATATAAAAAAAATATAATTGTATAAAAAATTTGAAATTTGAATTTGATAAAGAAGAAGCTCAAGAAATATTTAAAAAATAAATATAGAAAACTGTGTAAAAGCACAAGAAGACGAAAGTAGAAAGTAGAAAAATATTTAAGAAAAAATAAATAAAATAAAATTAAATGAACAGAGGAGAAAAAAAAAAGCAACTTGCGATATGCTTTAATTTTTTTTTGTACCTGTTCTTTGGCTAAAATTGCTTCCTGACGACGCTTCTCTTTTTCCTAAGTATAACACAAAGAAAAAAATTGCAAAAAACAAACATTTTTAATGCAATGACATAGACAACGTATGATGGGCAAGGGGGGCAAGGGTGTGGGGCGAGCGGAGAGTAAATTAATTTAAATGCATTTTTTTTACCTGTTGTTTCTTGAGCAATTCCTCTTGCTTGAGGCGATCCAATTCTTCTTGTCGTTTCTTGCGCTCCTGCAAAAAGCAGCAAAAAATTATTAATATATACGGAGAGAGAAGAGAGAAATGAAGAGAGATAGAGATCGCGTTACTTACCTCAATAGCCTGTTGATTTTTGAGCTCTTTCTCTTTACGCTGCTGCTCAAGCTTAGCATTCTTCTCCTGTCGTGCTTTCTCTTTATTGCGTGCCAATTCTTCTTTTTGCTGTTTCTTAGCATCACGCATTGCCTGCTGCTGTTTGGCAATTTCAATGCGTTGCTCAACATTTAATGTTTGACGTGTAAAGACTTTTAAATCCTCTAAACGTTTTGCCACATCCTCATCGGTCATGCGTATATATTCACCATCATTTGCATATGGTGGCGGCGCTGGTTGCAAGAATGAGCCAACAATGGCGCGTGCTGAGAAACTAAAATTCTCACGTGATAAACTTGATGGTTGCTGTTCCAAGATCTAAAAAAAGAAAAGAGAAGTTAAAGAATTTATAGTAATTGTAACTATGTAACTGTGAGAGCATCTCTCTCTCCTCTTTCTCTCCTTCTGTCAATATTATTATGCATAAAATTTTTTTTTTCCACACTACTACAAACTCACAGCAAAGACTTGTCCAATGGTCTTCAATGGCAATGTGCTGCCTGGCGCATAATATGTTACTTCGCCACGTATCTGTCCTTGTTTTGTTAGGCCACGTATCACTGTATCACGTTTCCAGCCTAATTCCAATGGCACACGAAGTTCAGCAACATTTAATATATTTGCATCTTCACTCTCTGACTCTGAGAGTCCACTTTCGGCAGCAACACTTTCCGAATCTGTTGATGTTTCCATATGTGCATTTGCTTCGCTTATTGCCAAACGTATTTTCTCCTGCAACAACAAATCAAAATTAGTTTTCAATGATGCATGCAAAGCATATTAAAGTCTTACCAGATCTGTGCCTTGTGTGGCCAACATTGGTTTTATGCCAACGGCACGTGATTGTGCCAGCAATGAGGCAACTGTATTTTTCTTCGGCTTTGAAACGCCACGTCCTAAATTTCTTGGACGTCCTTCTTTATATGTAGATGAACCTGAACCTGAACCCGAACCCGAGCCAGAGCCAGTACCTGCATTTATTGTATTGCCAGCAAGATTGCCGGGTATGGGAGATGGTGATGCAGTGCCAGTAAGATTGCAACCATTGCCACTGCCACTGCCAGTAATTGAGCCACCAGGCATGCCACCTGTTGTGCCACCCAATGCAGCTGTTATTGAACTTAAACTTTGCAAACTATTGGCAACAACATTGGCAGCATTGCCAACATTTTGTGTCGTTTGATAATCAACTGCTGTTAAATTACCCAATGTTGCATTCGTTGCTGTTGTTGATGTTGCCGCTGCTGCTGCTGCTGCTGCAGCTGCAGCTGCAATTGTTGTTGCTGCTGTTGCTAATGATGTGTTTGATGACATGCTACTATTGCTACTCTTATCCGATGGCTTCATCGATAAATTTAACGGTGCATCGAAATCATCAATAGTTATCGGATTTGTTGCTGAACCAATGGCACCACTTGCTGGCATTGTTGTTGCCTTAAGACTAAGATTAACACCAGCAGCAATTGTTGTTGGATCTGTTGTTAAATCATGCAACTCTTTGTTGCCACCTTTGCTAGATAAATTATATGCACCATTTGATGTTATTGTTGGTGGCAATTTAATAACTTCAACGCGATCATTTGTTGCATTCTGCATGTTGCTGCTGTTGTTGTTGTTGTTGCTGCTGCTGCTGCTGCTATGACTGCCATGATTGCCATGATTACTGCCATGACTGCTGTGACTATGACTTTGATTATGACTTGCTGTGCTTGTCACTGTTGATGATGCTGCAGCTGCTGCGGCGGCAGCTGCTGCTGCTGCTGATGATGTTGTTGATGATGATGCTGCTGCTGCTGATGCTGCAATGGCAGCTGCCTTTGATACATTACTCAATTGATCCATGGGATTTAAACCTAAACCAATTGGCATACCAGCAGCTGCAGCACCTAGCATACCATGTAAATGTTGTTGCTGTTGTGCTGCTGCTGCCATTGCGGCATATTCCATTTCGAGGCGTGCACGTTTTGCTGGACTGAGGCCTGGAAATGCAAGTAAAGAGGAAATTGCATTTGTTGTGTTTTCTATATCCTTTTGTTGTTGTGTAAGTTGTTGTTGTTGTTGTTGTTGCTGTTGTTCTGCTTGTTGTTGTTGTTGCTGTTTTTGTGTAACTTGTTGTTGTTGTTGTTCTGTTTCAGATATTGTCTTCTTACGACCACGTGATGTACTACCAGGAATCTTGGGTCCAACTATCGATGATGTATACTTAATAATCTCTGTATCTGGCGGCAGTCGTACCCCCAATAGTGATGGATGCTCATTGCTGCTGCTCCACATAAAGAAAGAAGTTATTATCATCATCATCATCATGATTATCATTATCATCATTATAACTTACCTGCTCATCATGGCTGCATTGCTCATATAATCCTTAACACTTGCTTTGCCAGCACCACCACTTCCTCCTCCTCCTCCTCCTGCTAATGTTGTGCTAGGCAACTGTTGCTGCTGCTGTTGTTGTTGTTGTGACGATGTATGTGTTGCCGAGGTAACTGTTGCACTTGGTGTAACAACACCTGTGCTTGCTGCAAATGCATTCATTGCTGCCTGCATGCTCTGCTGTGGCGTCATCCCCAATGCCCCAAATTGTGATAACGAATTTAATGCATTCAATGATGGATTATTCTTATCACGATCACGATCACGATCACGTTCTTTATTTGAGCTGCTGCTGTTGCTCATGGCAGCGCTACTATTGCTGCTGCTATTGCCGCCTGTGATGCTGGAATGCGGTGACATGGCTAAACCAGGATGCATGCCACTTAATGTGGCAGCATTTGTTGAACTAACATTCGTTGATGTCTTACTGCTAGACATTAAGTTGCCAGCATTATTACCACCACTGCCGCCACCAACGCCACCGCCACCACCAGCAGCAGCTGCAGCACCTAAACTCATGGCAAGATTCGATAATCCATGTGCATGCAACGATGATGCATTGTTGTTGCCACCACCAATACCACCAAGACCACCACCGCCAACACTGCCACTGCCACTATTTGACTTTTTGCCAGAGGAACTATTTGAGCTGCCACTGCCAAGTCCAGACATGCCGCCAACACCAGTACCGGCAGCAGCTGCTGCCACTGCCTGCATGGCAAGCAACTCTTTATGCAGTGTTACAGGATCATAGGCAGATCCTGGATTATTAGACATATTACTGCCGCTGCTGCTACTTGTCATTGTCGATGGTTTGCCATATGCGCTGGCCGTGCTCTATATATATATATAAAAATATGGAATATCAAGTCAAGAATTTCTATATCCTTCAGCTAATCTTCAAACTCACCTTATAACTACCATGTCCTCCGCTGCTTGTTGATATTGAACTGCCTGTGCTTACCGATGGCGGCATACTTCCAGTGCCGGGCAAACCAAAACCATGCATGCTGGCCAATGCTGCAGTTGGATTATTTGCAGCTGCAGCAGCAGCTGCTGCTGCTGCCGCATTTAAACTATTTGCCAAATTTTGTTGCTGTTGCTGTTGTTGTTGCTGCTGTTGTTGCTGTTGCTGTGCGGCACGTTTCTCTTTGCGTGATTTATTCGATTTACTACTAGAGCCACCACCGCCACTTGTATTACCACCAGCTGAACCACCAACACCCACCATACCAGCACCAGCACCGCCACCAGCTGTTGAACCTGTACCGCCAGCACCCATAGCCATGGCAGCAGGTCCAAAGGCAGCTGCCAAATCTGGATGTGGAAATGGTGACAAACCCGATGCCTGCAAGCGACTAAAATAATCCTGTGCAGCCAATTGAGCCATTGACCACCAGCCTGTAAAATATTATAGAAATTATTATTATTATTAACAAAATAGAAATATAAACTTGCCACATCAGTGGCACAAGCGTGTTAGAGCACAAGGTGTTAGGTAGCAGCACTAGTCTAACTGTACATATCTACATATCAATGTCTATCTATATCATTTCCACTACTATTTACTCTACATTTTTATTTGAATAAACAAAATTTACTTTCAATTTTAATATTTACTTATTTTTTTATTATTTAATTTTTTATTATTTATTTATTTAATTTTTTATTATTTATTTATTTTTCTTATTTTATATATTTTTTTTTAATTATTTTAATTTATTTTTCATTTTTTTCATATTTTTTTTATTTTCTTTTATTATTTTTTTATTTTCTTTTATTATTTTTTTTATTTCAGTTTTAAGTATTATTTATTTTACTATTTTATTTTTATTATACATTCATTTTTTATTATTTTACATTTATAACTTTATTTTTAAAATTGTATTATTTTATTTAATTTTATTTTATTTATTTTTATTATTTTAATTATTATTCTATTAATATTTTGTTTTAATTTTTATAAATATTTCAATTTATTTTTCTTTTTTTATATATTTTTTATTTTGTTATTTTATTATTTCTTTACTTAAATTGTAAGTATTATTTATTTTATTGTTTATAATGATTTTATTTTAATTATTTATTTTATTTTTTTTATTTTATTTTTATAACTTTATTTTTGTAATTTTATTATTTTATTTAATTTTTTTATTATATTTTATTGTGTTTTTTTATAATTATTCTATTTTAATTTTGTTTTTTTAATTTTTATTCTACTAATATTTTATTTTGATTTTTTTTATTATTTTAATTTTTATTAATTTTTTATTTATTTTCATTGTGATTTTATTCTTTTATAAATGTTTATTAGTATAATTTAATTTTTTATTTATTATTTTTTTATTATTTTATTATTTTTTTTTATTTTATTATTTTTTATTATTTTATTAATTTTTTATTATTTTATTATTTATTATTTTATTTTATTAAGCAAATCACTAATAAAAACAAATATAATTTACAAATAATAAAAAAGTATGCTTGATAATCAATCACTATTTTGACCAACTGTTAAAGCCAAACAGTGTAAAGCTAGCTTCAAGCGAAATTGTTGCTATAGGAGACTTTTCTTCAAATGAAACGCTTTTTTATTTTCGACGAAACATTTGCTGTTGATCTCCATAGAGAGAGAGAGAGAGAGTAGTATATATAATATTATGCGTGAAAAAAAATCCTTAACAAGAATTTTTATCACTCAAAAGCAGCAATTTAATATTTTATTTTTTCGCTGAGCGGAATTTGAACCCGCGCACCGCTGCATTGTTCTCACACACAATGCTCGCTGCTGCTATTCTCTCACATTTTGCTGAGCGAAACATTTTAACGTTCAGCGCCATCAGAGCAACTATGTTGCCGCTATGCTGTTTGAGCGTTTTGTCATTTCTTTAGCGTTTTGCTGTTGCTGCCTTCTTTTCTTCATCTTCTTCTTCTCATTGTTGTTGTTGTTAGTGTTAGCTAATAGTTTGTTTGTCTTTTTTTTGCAATGTTCGTGTTTATGCTAATTTTTTTGTTGTGTGTCGATGCCGACATTTTACTCACTTGCTGCTGGATGCAGACCTGCCAGACTTGCGGCTTGTGATGCCGCTACGGCCATTGTATTTTGATGATGATGGGCACCCGCAGCTGCTGCCGCTGCTGCTGCCATCGATGAGTAACGATCATTGGCTGCCGCCGCTGCACCCGCAGCATTTGGCAACAGACCCAAGCCAGCGGCAGCGGCTGCATTAAATTGTGAGTTAAAAAGTGGATTTGATGCAGCTGCAGCTGCTGCTCCAGTTGGATCACGGCCCCAATATGCTGTAAAATATTGCAAGTATACAGAATGATAAATAAGAGAGAGAGAGAGAGAGAGAGAAAATAAATTAACATCAACTCTCATGATTTTTTTTTTTTTTGTTCTCTTACCAAAGAGTGAGGCAGCATCTAGCAGTCCGGTGGGATCGTGTGGACCGCCAGCACCGGCCCCGCCACCCGCACTTGAGCCGCCTTTCCCTCCATGATTGTTTGAGTTTTTGCCATCATTGCCGCTGCCATCGCCGGCATTTTTGTTCATGTTAAAGTGAGAAATTGTTGTTGTTGACACTTTTTATGATTGTTTTGTATTTTTTGTTTTGTTTCTGTAAATTAGATAAGATAAGAGAGAACGTGACATTGAATATAATTAGTAAGAGAATCATAAAAGAAAGAAAAATAAAAGAAAATAAATACAAATTTAAATTTAACTGCCATAAAAATAAATGCAACATTATTATTTCAATATTGCCTGTTATAAACTATGTGATAACAATTTAAGAATTATTAATTAATTATTAATGCAACATGTCATTTTTTTTTTTCTGCCTATTTAAATTGTCTATTTAAATATAATTATAATAAACAAAGCGTCACACCGATGATTATTTATAATCACAACTGTTCAAAGTTGTAATAAATGCAACTCTCGTTTATTTCAACCGCTCTCTCTCTCTCACTCTCTTAATAATTTATGCTGGCAATGCCATAACAGCGGCTGTGCGAATTTTAAGCGTAAAGAGGAAATAACAGAAACATGAAAAGCAAAACAAAACTACAAAAAAAAACTACCACACATTAACTTCAATACAAAAAGCAAACGGAAGCAGCAGAGGTTGGTATTGCAACTGTGTGTGTGAAAGCAATGTGAAAGAGAATTAAGAGCAGAGAGACGCAACTATCGCTGCTCACTCACACACCACTACACCTGCATACAGGGGGAACACAGAGACAGGGCGAATTAAGAGCGTCGTGTAGCGCGCAACTCAAACACAAAACACACGAAACGACACACACACACACAAACAGCGCATAACAGAATGAAAAGAAGAAAAAAATACGGCGAATACAATTGTACAAGCTAATTGCATTTGAAAACGTAGAACGCGCGAGTAAGAAAATATGGAAAATTCAATCATTTCATTTTAATGCAGTTTTCACAAATCATTTAACCAAAATAAAACAACAGACACATAAACCGAAACTACACGCACACAAACACACTAACATAAATATACATATAGTCCAACACATTCACATTTACTCATTCACTCACTTTCGGACTCAACAGAGAAATACACTTAGGCAGGCAGGCAGGCAGCAGGCTGCCGTTGCGGCGAACGATGCATACACAAAGCGAAAAAAGAAGAAAATGCCGTTTGGTTTGCTTTGAACATTGAGCAGCAGCAGTAGCAGCATTAAACTGAACTGAACAGAACTGAGTATTTTGTTTCGTTTGCTTTTATTTGTTTGGTTTCTCTTAATAAATTTCATTCATAAAATTTTTGCAGCAAAAGTCTTGGCTGCATTTGCATTTCACACATTTTTGCATATATAAAACGCTGTCGTTGCCGACAACGACGTCACCGTGCTGCTGCCGACGCTGCTGACTAAGCGTTGACTGAAACGCAGAGAGACAGACTGTCGGCCTTTTTTTTTTTTATTGTAAAAAAAAAATTAAATAAATAAATAAGACGAAACACTACATTTCATATACAATTCTTACTGATATAACGGCACTTTTGATGCATCAATTGTTTATGTTGATACATTTCACATATTTTCAATCAATTTTTTCACTGCATTTTGTACATTTAAATCGACAATTGAAATTATTTACAAGCAAGCAAGCGGTAGCGACCAAAGCAGACCAAATATCTGTGGGATAGCGCGGCGACTGAGAGCGACAAAAGTGAGAAAACAAAAACGCGCTCGGCCTGTTACAAGTGGAATTGAAACATGAGAACCATGGTATGGTACGTATGTACGTACCATACGATACGATGCGAGTGTGAGAGGCAATGAATGGACCGACGGCGACGGTGACGGTGACTGTGACGCCGACATCGCGAAGTCGACGTCAACGCGTTTTCACAGTGGTTGATAATTACAGTTTTTTTTTTTTTGTTTTCAGTTTTTGTTAATGTTTTTGTTTTTGTTTTGCGAAAAAAAAAGCAAAAAGAAAAATGCATATTTTTATGAATTAATCATTTTAATGAACACACGTTTAACAGGCCGCACAGTGCCACAATAAAAAAGGTGGAGCTCAATTTTTTTTTGTTGCTGCTTCTCTTGCTCACTCTTAATAACAGTTATTTCGCTGCTTTCTTGCTGTCTGTCACGCATCAAATAACCAACCAACCGACAGACAGACAGAAAGACAGATCAACCAAGCAATCGACCGACCGACAGATGTCTCTGCTTATCGCAAGCCACAAGCTGCGCCATGCGGTTGCAAACAATTATATGGCAAAAAAAAAAATTATACATATGTGCTGCGGGGTGAGGGGAAGAGTAAGCAGAGGGAGACGTTAGCCAATATATTTATTATTGTATGTTAAATTGCATCGATTAAAGGCTATGGCGCAAAAGAGATAATACAAATTTTATAGAAACACAACAAAATTTGTAAAACAAATAAAAACTTTGCGCCGGTGTCATCGCGTTGCGTTACTCTTGCTAACATACACTTCATCGTTTTTTTTTTCTGCTTCTTCTTTTTCTTTATGTGTGTGTGTATGGAGCTCTATGTCTATATCTATACGTACAAATATATATATGTACATATGTATGTTTATATGTATTTGCCTTTTCTTATGCTTCGCTTAAAGTTTTATGACGGCAACCGCACAGTGGGACCTCCGTTCGGGTCAAAGCGTCGTCAACATCAGCAGCAGCAGAAACAGCAAAATCAGCAGCAGCAGCAGCAGAGGCTGTATTTTTTTTCTTCTCTGTTTGAATGTTTTCTGTCTCTGTGTGTGTGTGTTTGTATATCTCTGCGTGAGTTTTGTTTGATTGTATGTGTGTCTTTGTATGAGGGTGTGAGTTAGGTTGAGCGCGCGCCACAACAACAATAGAAAACAGCAAAAGCGTTGGCAAAATGATTCAAGCATTTATCTTTGACGCTGTCACCGCCGACAGCGTTGGCAGCGATGCCGATGCCGATGCCGACGCTGACAACGACAAAACGGCAACGACAACAACGACGACGACGATGAAGTCGACGCGCTGCCAATGAAAAGGTGCGCGCAGCAGCGTGCGTATGAGTATGACAGTGGGGGTAGGGGTTGGTACTAAAGCGAGTGTTGCTGTTGCTTTTTCTGCTGCTGTTGTTGATTTTTTTTTTCTTCGTATTTTGCTAACTTGACGTGTAGATATATGTATATATATATATTTTTTTTTGCCCATAGCGAGTGACTGACGCTGACTCTCTCGCCCCACAATGTACAGCGTCCGATTCAACTGACTGACTTGCCTGACCGACCGACCGACCAACCAACCGACCGCACGAACAACCAACCGCCCTCCTGTCCGAAGCCGTTTGCTGTTGTCGTCGCTGTTGCTGTCGTTGCCGTCGCCGTCGCGCGTCGTTTCAATATTTGTGACTGACAGAGTACAAATGTGAAATTCTTTTTATTGTGCGCTCGCCCGACGCCGACGTTGGCGTCACTGCCGTTGATCTACGTCTCTTTTTCTCTCTCTCTCCCTCTCCACTACCCGCACCAACCTTCTTTTCTTTCTATCTATCATCCAACACACTACACGGTTGTTCTTGCTTTTTTTTTCATTTTTTTTGTGCTCTTGATTATCTCTAGTTCAATTGGCAGTCGTCAGTTGTTATGTGTGCGTGCGTGTGTGTGTGTTTATGTATTTTGTGTTATGTATCTTTGCCAAACGCCGCCGCTTTTGTGTTATACACATACACACACATACGCACACACATAGTAATAATAACAGCAACAACAACCACAACTAATACTACTACGCCTTGTACAGTAATTTGTTGATTTTCTATTAAATTCGCTGGCCCGCGCCGCGCCGCAACGACAACGACGCCGAATGACAAATGCTAATCAATTGAAAGCTTTATACTACATATATTATATGCTTCAAAGTTCTCGTTAAGTCGTTCATAAGCCATTAAAGCTCGTCATATCTAAATTCGAAAAGCCTCTCGAAAAAACTAATGAATAAAAAAAAAAATTATTATTATTTATTTAATAAGACAATTGTTTATTTGCAATTGTTATTATAGTGTATAGATATTATATGTAATATCAATATTAAGCAGCATTATATTGCTACTTAGACTAAAAGTTAAAGTTTATTCTAACAAGTTTAACAGCAGCAAATTTTTACTAATTACAAGCATGCAATACACATACATATATATTTATGCATATGTCGATGCAAGGTAAGCATATTGAGTGAGCGTAATTCCTGTGCGAGTTTTTGAGTGACGTTCAAGTTGTGAGTGAAGTGCAGCGCAGTGGAGTGAGTTGAGTGTTGCTTTGCTTTGCTTTGCTTTGATTATTGGTTGCTCTTGTCGTGTCGTATCCCTTCTAAACGCGTTTCAATTCCAATTGTGGCGCTTTTGCTACGTATGTTTGTATGTATGTATGCTTGCATGTGTATATGTATGTATGTATGCATGCAATGTACAAAGGTAAACGGTACAGAAATCTATATGCACAAACATATGCACATGCACATGCAGTGTGTACACACACAAGCGTATAGATAAATATATTTATTTATTTATGTGTTCACTTGTCTCTTCTTCGTGCTATACGTTGATCATCTCTCTCTCACACACGCACACACACTCAATGATTACATATGCATTTGTAATTTTGCTAGCATTCTTAGGGATTTTTTAGAATTTTAGGTACGTGTCGATGTTGTTGTGCTTGTTTGTTTTTGTTGCTGTTGCTATTACTGCTTCTGCTGCTGCTGCTGCTATTACTGTTTCTGTTGGTATTTGCTGCGTCGCACCCGTCGGTCTTTTGATTGTTTGGCGGCTTTATAACGCGCAAGCCGCCAACAATTTTCAGTTCACTTTGTTGCTTGCTGCTTTTGTTGTTGCTTTGTTGCCTTTTCCCCTCCACAATACATTACTCAACGTTTGACTCTTGCTGAGAGAGAAAGAGAGCGCGCAATATATTATTATGGAGTTGAAAAGCACTGAACAGCAAGCAACAACGAGCAATGAACAACACACTGAATAACTCTTTGCTTGGCTCATAATATACCTCTTCTTCTTCTTCTTCTTCGTCTTGTTCGCATGCTTGCTTCTTCTTTCTCTACTTATGGTTGGTTCGGTGTGCGAGGTTATTGACTCAGGCAAAAGACAAGGCAAACAGAAAGAGACCGAAACTCAAACTCAGTTTCAGACTGAGACTGAGACAGAGACTGCGAGACTGAGATTGAAACAGTGTAACAGAGACTAGCGCGCAGAACTTTTTTCCGTTGCCGTCGCCGTCGCCGCCGTTTTCGTTACCATTGCTGCCTTTGGCATCGTTCGTCGTCGCGATCTTCATTTGTTCGTTCAGTTGTTCTTCTGCTTTCTGCCCCACTTCTGCAATGTCTGATGCCAGACAGTGACTGCAAATGCGACTGAGACTAAGACTTCAATGAGATGGCAATGGCAGCGCGACTACAGCAACTGCAACTGCAGCACAGCAACAAGTACAGACAGCAAAAGCAACAGCAACAACAAATAACATTAAATAAACTTCGTTGTGGCCTCTTTCAATTTTCTATACATGGATATGTAAGTGTGTGTGTGTGTGTGTGTGAGAGAGTGTGACTGATGCTTTTGCTAGACAGTAGAAATTGACCTTTGCACCAAAGTCAATCAACACAAAAGCAAAAATTATAAATCGAAATTATAAACAAGACAAATTCTTATTCAATTAATTCAAAATAAACTTTATTTTAAGCATAAAACTTCACACACACACACATACACTTCAACACCTTTATCAGGTGTTAACAATGATAATCCATTAAGTGGAATTTACAGTTATCTCAATGCAACAAAATTCTCTTGTCTTTACTTGCTGCTGCTGCTATTGTTGTTGTTGTTGTTATTATTTAATTGCCATTTGAATATGCAAGTACAAGTTTTGCATACGGAAAATCTTTAAAGTGAAACAATACAAAATTTCTCAATGATTTTACAGCAGTGAATATTAACTATAACGAACTTGTTGAGCAAATGTCTGTCTTCAATGAGTGAAATTGATGGAATTGAAACATTTCTATTGATACGCAAAATATGAAACGATGAGTTTAACATAAATTTGTCAGAAATTTTTGCTCAAAGTGCATAGTTTACTGTAAATAGTTCTGCGCTGCTTGCTTGCTAATTTTGTGTTGTGATTCTTTCTCTTCTCGTTGTCTCATCATTCGTTTCGTCGTCCTGCATATAATTCGAGTAAAACAAAGCCAGAAATACACACACACACACACACACATAAATAGCAGGCAGCGCAAAGCAAGGCAGGCAGTGAGAACGAGAGCGAGTGCGATAGCGACAGCAACAGCGACAGCGAGAGTGAGTAAAGCGCAAGCAGAACCGGAATAAAATGAAATGGATTTCAGAGTGCAGTTAACAACAGAGCAGCTGGAATGTCCACTCTGTGTGAGAAGGTGGAGGTGGAGAAGGAGTAAAAGAAGTAGAAGTAGAAGGAGTGAGAGCGTTTCTCTTTGTGAGTGACTGTATATATATGTGTGTGTGTATATATATATTGGTGGGAGGGGGGTTGTGTATAGTGTAAGTGGTGAAAAGGGCTGAGTTAAGAGTCAAAGTGACGAAGCGAGACAGAGCGAGAAGGAGTGATAAGGAAGGGAAGCAGCGGAAAGAAGCTTGTTCGTCCACTTGTTATTTTTTTTCTTTTTATTTTTTTGGTGCTGGTGTTGGTGTTGTACACATTATTATCAAGGATATCGCTAACCAGTTGGCGGTTGGCATGGGGGAGTGGTGTTGGCTGGCTACGTCGTCGGCTGCGCGCGTTCAAGGAAATTGTGTAAAAAAAAGGACACTCAACACACACACACATACACAAATATATATATATTGTAAACTCTGAACCGAAACGAGGCAAAGTGGAGACAGAGAGAGTGTGAGAGAGAGAGAGTTGAGTTTGTGAGCTCAGGCGGCAGCAGCAGCTATCGCCAGAACGTTACGTTACGTTATACTGTTGGGTCGCCGCAGCCGGGTTCGGGTCAAAATCAGCTCAGACCCAAGTCCCAGCTAAAGCCATGGGCTGTCGCACAGTTTGGCGTAGCTTGGCATACACACACACACACTCACATATACAAACATACAGCGGCGAAACACATAGGAAATGAACGCGCAAGCAAGGACACACGTTGCGTGGGTGGTAAAAGAACATAAATGTGGGTAAAATAGGCAGATCGAAGGCAAAAAGGGAAAGAGCAGAGCAGAGAGAGAGACAGAGGGTAATGTAGAGTAAGCGGACAGAGCAAGTACTAGTGGCAGGGGGTGAGGACGGGGGGAATATAAGGTGGAACGATGGAAACGTTGGCAGTAAACGAACCCAAAAACCGAACCGTACGAAGGGAATGGCAAAACTAAAATTGAAAATGGCAACGACGACGACGACGACGATGACGATGACGCCGCCGAAAGGGGAAAAGGCAACGACAACAACAACAGCAACTGTGACGCTAACGCCAGCGCATTGACAGTGACAGCAGCGACGCTAGCAGCAAAGCTAGTAACAACAACAGCAGCAACAGCAACAACAACAACAACAGAAAACAAATGAATTTATGCAGCCAACAGAAACTCACGAGTTGTTGTTGCTTCTGTTGTTGTTGTTGCTGTTGTTATTGTTGTCGTTGGATATTTATGTAACGGTGAAATAGTTGTTGCTTGTATTTGTGACTGTTGTTGTTGTCGCTGCTGCTGCTACTATTGCTGCTGCAGGAGGTGGAATGCATGGGAAAGGCTCAAAGTGGAACGAGAGCGCGCAAACACGACCCATAAATTAGAGTGAGCAAAAGAGAAAGAGAGCGACCAAGCGACAGACAGAGAGAGTGACAGAGAGAGAGAGAGAGCGAGAGAGTGTGTGTGTATGTGAGCAAAGTAGTCAATGTACACGAAGGAGCGAAACAAACGAACAAAGCAAACACAGACACACACAGAAAGCGAACGAGCAAAACGAGCGAAAGGCAAGGCAACGTAAGCGAAGAGAGAAAGACAGACAGACAGACAGAGAGTGAGAGAGAGAGTGAGAAATGTGCAGCAGCAACAGCAGTCGCATCGGAGGGAGGCAGCAATAGCACTGTCAGTGGCAATGGCGACGCCTGCAGCGGGAGACGCATTGACGTATTTGCCATTTGCAACAGAGCAAAGCCGCCACCACAGCCACAGCCACCAGCAGCCAGCCACCAGGCAGCCATCAGCCAATGTTGCCTGGCACTGCCACTGCCACTGCTATATTGCTGCCCACTCAAACTCAAAAGCTAGCTTCGGGCTATAACAACAACAATAACAAAAGCAGCAGCAGCAGCAGCAAAGCGACAGCAGCAACTACTACAATAATAACAACAACAACTGCAAGTAGTAGTAGCAGCAGCAGCAGGCGGGTGAGCAAGCAGTCAGCAGCAGCAACACAGACAAACGACGCACACAGAGTGCAAGTAGCACAGCAGCAGGCAGCATCTGTGCCAGGCCTGACAGCAACAGCAACAGCAGCAGCAGCAGTTGGAGCGCAAGTACACAAAATACAAATGCAAAACGCAGCAGCAGCAGCAGCAGGGTGAGAGGCATGAGAATGAGAAGACGAGGATAGCAAAGGATAGCAGCAGGCTGGCAGCAGGCAGGCTAACAGGCAGCATGCAGCAGCAGGATGGTTGCATGGTTGGGATATATGCATGTTGGGCGCTTTTGCGGCTAACACTGAATGCAGCGCATCCCGAAACCAACAAATGTTGCGCTCGCTCACAGTGGCTGCCGCCTCCTGCTGCCTGCCGCTTGCTGCCTGCTGCCTGCTGCTTGTCATTGTTGTTGTCAGTCAGAGATGGAACAGCCAGCAACAACTGCAAAAGCAAACATTGATAACATTTATCCAGAGACTCTGAGAGTGAGAGAGTGAGAGAGAGAGAGCAGGCTTACAATACAAAGCGAATTTTGCAAAGGCAAATGGAATGAGAGAAAATGCAAATTGTCAGTATTGTGGATAAAGTTGATTGCTGAGGGGATGAGGGGGAGAAGGGGTGGGGGAAAGAGCAAGTGTTAGACGGGTCAACTATTGAACATGTTGCACTCTAGATTAGTTTACAACAACAAAAAAAGGAATAAAAAGAAAAGAAAAAAAAGTAAAGAAAAAAGAAGAAAATTTGCAGAAAAAGCAGAAAGAAAAATCAAAAAGGTTTTTAAAAAAAATGCAACGAGATAAACGACAATTGCAGCAGTTGAGAAAATTAAGCAATTTCTATCACAAATAAATAAATAAATGTCTATAAAAAGTAAAGCTAATAAAAAAATATTATTTGATAATAAAAAAAAAGAATAAGAAGAAGAACAATAAATGCAAAGCAAAGCCGAAGATGTTATGCTCTACACTTGCAGTTGAAGAAGAAAACTTTTGCATAAAAAACAATTTTAAATTAAAAAAATTTAAAATTCCAGCTGTATGTTAAAGTTTTACGATTTGCATTTAATTTTAATATTAATAAATTTAATTTAATAAATAATTTTCAATTAAAATTTTGTATTTAAAAATTTAAAATTTCTTCTGCTGCTAGAATATACAAATATTTTTATAGACATTTATTATTATTTTTATTATTATTATTATTAAATCTTATTATTATTTTTATTGTTTTATTTTATTATTATTTTATTTTATTATTATTTTTATTTTTTTAATTTTATTATTATTTTATTTTATTTTTTATTATTACTATTATCATTTTGTATTATTTTTTATTATTTTCATTATTTTATTTTATTATTTAATTTTATTTTTAATTTTATTATTATTATTTTATTTTATCATTATTTTTATTTATTTGATTATTATTTAATTTTATTATTTTTATTTATTTGATTATTATTTTTATTAATTTATTTTATTATTTTTTGTTTATTTGATTATTATTTTTATTAATTTATTTTATTATTTTTTGTTTATTTTACATAATTTTTTTACTCTTTACATTAAATGTCATGTGTCATGCTACTAATTTGCAAGTATAAGCAACTATAACTTGAAGTATTGCAGCATCGCTAAAATATCCTTGAAAATCTTCTGCAGTTCAAGGAATTAAAGAGAAAGCGACAATACAAAATTTCTTATGATTTCTTATGAAATTAAAAGCCTTCAGGCTGAAGAAAAAAAAGAGGAAAAAAAAAATTACTTTTGTATTTGAAGAGCAGCGAGCAGCGCAGCGCATAGCCGTCGCATAGCAGTTGCAGCACAAAAAGCTTTTAAGCGTTTGCGGTAATTTCATTAGACAGCAAAATACAATTAAAATGCTTGTTGCACACATAATCTAATATTTATGTGGCAGCCCACAAACAGAACAAAAAAGAGAGAAAAACAGAGTGAGAGAGAGAGAGAAAGAGAAATAAACACTGTTACAATGCTATAAATAGACAGTGATAGAAACAGAGTTAGAGAGGAGAAGAGTGAGAGTGAGAGAGAGAGAGTGAGAAATAGAACAGTCGTCACAGTGCAGACAGACTTTGGTATTTAATTAATACTCAAATCGGATTATCCAACAAAAGGGATAAAGAGACATAAACACACAGAGACAGAGACATAGACAGACAGAGAGAGAGAGAGAGAGAGAGAGAGAGACAATAACTTCTGCTAGCTTCTCATAGCATTTACTCTTTACCCTTTTTACCTTATTCGTCAATCTCACATTCGCATCGATTGTCAATCAACTAACTGCACAGCAATTACCACAGCAACACAACATAAAAAAAAAAATAAAATTATATAATTGAAAATTTTCAGTTTTCGGATTTGTTTTTTATTCTCAATATGCATAGGGGAAAGATCTGAATATTTGTCTATCTGTCCTTCCGTTCGTCCATCTGTCTGCGTGTACGTCTGCCTGTCCATCTGTCTCATCCCAATGTTTCAGTGTTATGTCAATGAATTTTGGATATTTATTTATACTACGATTGTGATGATATACCTAGAGATTTATATGCCCAGAAGCAGTCTATAAGTCTAAAATATGCCCAAAAGCAGCATATAAGTCGTAAATATACTGCTTCTGGGCATAGGCGGCATATATATAAATCTCTAGGCTGCCATAGGCAAAATTGTTAAAAAAAATTAAAATTTTTGGTATAACTTTATATAACTAAAAGTCACTGCATATACAGCTATATAGCTATATATATATAGCTAAATATTTTATATGAATCTTATGATCATAATCTTCAATTTATGATATATAAATCATAGTCAAGTTTTATAGTATTATTTACTTTAATTTTTATAGACTATGATTCAGTAATTTTCTTGGTAATATGAAACTTACCACACAACAAAATTTCTATTGTCTTCAAATTGTTTCCAATCGTAGATTTTGTTGCTTCATAGCTTTTGCTGTTGTTGCTGTTGCTCTTGTTGTTGTTGCTCTTGTTGTTGTTATTGTTGCTTTTGTTGCTGTTGTTGTTGATGTTTCTCTTGTTGCTGTTGCTGCTGTTGTTCTTGTTCTTTTTGTTTTATTAGTTTTTTTTTTTTATTTTTTCTTTCACATAGACAATTAATTTTTATCGATTATTATTGTTGTTGTTATTGTTGCTCACTTGTGCGTCGTCGTCGGCTACGTCGTGTTGCTGTTGTTGTTTTTGTTCTTTATTTTTTTTTTTCAACGGTCAATCACTTTTTGAGAGAAATATTTTGATATTTTAATGATTTCATTTTTTGTTTCAACTTTTTTTTTTTTCGTTGTCAGCACAAAAACACAAACACACACACAGACACAAACACAAACATATACACGCACAGCGAGCGAGTTAGAAAGAGAGAGACAGATAGAAAGATAGAGAGAGAGCGCGAGGCACAAACACAATGTATCTTAAGTTTGTAATTGTAGATGATTATCGAGAATCAATGATTGTTGCTCTTGTTGTTGCTGCTGTTGTTGTTGTTGTTGCTCACGAAAGAAGGCTAAAAAAATGAGAAAAGAAAAAGAATCAAAAATTAATTAAATTTGAATATATTTTTT
The DNA here is from genome assembly GCA_037044475.1 of Zaprionus obscuricornis. NCBI lineage: Eukaryota > Metazoa > Arthropoda > Insecta > Diptera > Drosophilidae > Zaprionus > Zaprionus obscuricornis. The sequence goes on along the minus strand of JBAMBR010005219.1, from coordinate 15,327 downwards.
TTGTTTATTTTGCTATAAATAGTCAAGAGCATAGAATGTCATAAAAAAATAGAAAAATAAATAAATAAAAGATATTTGATATATTTTAATAATTATTAGATTCCAAGACAGCAACAAGCGTAAAAATATTTTCAAATATTTCTTTAGCTTATTTATGTGACATCAAAAAAAAAAAAAAAAAAAAAAATCAAAAGAGAAATTTCAATAATTTTTATGCTCTTTTATATATAGAATATTTCACTGTTAATCGAAAGTATTGAAAATTTCGACACTATTTTTTTCATTATTTTGTGGCTGTTTTTATTGTTACGCTAATAGTGAAAATATTAAAGACAACAACAACAATAACAATTGTAAAATATTGTAAATTATATTTTGTTGTAGAATCTATATAAATTTTATAAGCATATGAGAAATCTCTGACTCATTGCACAAACACAGAAAATACATAAAAAAAAAAGAATAATGCGGCACAGAACAATTCGGTCAACTTCTCAGCTATGACAGTATGAGCAACAAGAAAGAGAGAGATAGATAAAGAGACAAAAAGAGAGAGAGGCAGAGATGGCGCAATTGCTGAGTAATGCTTAAAGCAACAGCAACAAACAAAAAAAAAAATAGAAAATTGCTTCTAGATCAAATTTCATTTTGCAATTGGCTGAGAAATCAAGCAGCAAGCAGCTCCAAGCGCAATGATGATGAAGTTAATGATACGATAAGAAAACTAACTGATAACAAACTAACCTAACCTAACTACTAAAACAACATGTGTACTAAAATACTTAATACAAGCAATTACTAAAGATAAGCAAAAGCGTAAGCAAATGCTTGTGCGACAAACTTTGCAGAGCGATTAAATTATTTCTATATTTTCTATATTCTCTATAGTTACAGCGATAAAAAATATATATATATATATATAATAATAATAAAATATTTAATATATATTAAATTATTTATTTATTGTGCTGCTCAGACTTTTTTTTGGAAATATATATAACTTTGAATATCAATAGTCTGTGTTTATATTTTTTTTTGTATTTATATTTTTTAATGTAGAAACTCTAAAAGCAAAGAAAATATATATTTTATTATAATATTTTCTATTTTTATATATTTTTTTATTTAAATTTTGTTTATATATTTTTATATTAATATTTTTTGTTTATATTTTCATATTCATATATTAACAGTTTTTCGTTTATATTTTTATATTCATATTTTAAAAATTTCATATTTATATTTTATATTTATTTTATATTCTTTTTTTATTTTATATTTTTTTTATATTTATTGCATATTTTATATATATTTTATATTTTACATATATGTATTTTAATATTTTAATTTTTATATATTTTTTATATTATATTTTATTTTTCATTGCTACTGCATACATTAACTAACTAATTAATTATTTTTATTATTTTTTTTTTTTAATATAAATAAACAACAGTTTACTACTGTAGAGAAACTTAAATAAACTTGCTAAACAGCCAAGACAACTTTTTATTTAATTTGATCAATCAGAAAAAAAAAAAAACGCTTCAAATCACACAAAGCGAAGCGATATTCAATCTTATCAAAATCAACAAAATACAAAAACAAACTCAAATACACACACATACACATTCACATACGCTCACACAGTTATATCTAGCTGTATGCAAAAAAAAAAAAAAAAAATATTCGCCGTAAGTTGAAAACACTTCCGCTTATAAATACTAAATAAAATACTAAATGCTAAATGCTGCTGCTATCTGTCTACCGCTGTCTGTCTGTCGTGCGATCATCAAAGGCAAAGCGCTTTTGATTTGTTATTATTGCTCGCGCGTAAATGAGTGCGAAAGAGTAATGAAAAGAAATGAAGAGTCAACAGAGAAGAAATGAAACAACAGCAACAGAGTGGAAGGTGGAGCGAGCGAGAAGCAATTGTGAAATTTATTTTGCTTGAAGCTGCATGAAAAAAAAAAAAATGATACAAAATCGACGAAACGAAACTGTGCTTAGAGTTCGACGAGAGAGAGAATTGATGTATAACATTTCTGTCTGTGTGTGTGTATGTGTGCGCTGTGTATATGCGAGGGTGACTGGCATGAAACGGTTTGAGAAGCGTGGAAAAGAAAAGGGCACAAAAATAAAAGTAAATAAATGACTAAAAATTAAACAGGAAAACAAATTCATCACAAAATGCCTCAAAAATTCAATGCGAAGGGGATGATAATGAAGAAGAAGCAAGAGCAGCAGCGTTGCGATGCGAACGATGGATGAGAAGAAGAATAATAATTATGATGATGATGATGTTGTTGTTGTTGTTGTTGATTGTTGATCATGATAATATAATGCGAAGAGCTGTGTGCAATGAACAAGAGACAAGGCAAAAATATGTCTGTTTGTAAAAAGAGCGAGAGCGAGAGAGAGAGAGAGAGCGCACGCGAAAGGTAAGTAAAACCGATAAACTAGAGAGAACTGACGCTGCCGCCGCCAGGCGCATTGCAGCAGCAACAACACGATGAACGATATGACGAATTCACACTCATATATGTATACATACATGCATAAACAAAAGGCAGGCCACACATACATATGTATGCAAACAGTAGACACGCACACTTACACAGTGAGAGTTGAGTTCAGTATGAAACGACGGCAATGGCCACAATAAAAACCAACGAAATAAATTAAACAATATGAAAAAGAAACACTGCACAGCAGTAGCAGTGGCGGCGGTGGCTACGGCAACGGCAGCAGAGGCGCGTACACCCAAAACGAGCAGAAAAATGTGTTGCTGTTGCTGTTGTTGCTGCGCTGCTGGACAAAGGGGAATGAATGGAAAGGGAATGTTTTAGAGATGAAGGAGGGAGCGGTAGAGACTGAGGCCAAAGCAGCAATCAGCGAGGAACGAGACAAAACCGCCACCGACAGGCAAGCATCGCAAAACTTGAACGACAAACAGACAAAACGGACAGACAGAGCAGCGCAGAGCACAGCACAGCAAACAGACGGCAACTTTTTACATACAAACACACAACACAACAGTGTGACAGACAAGCAGACAGACATAAAGACAAACAGACGTGCAGGACAGATACAAACGGACAGCAACAACAGAAAATCCAACTAAATATCGAAATCACAAATCCGCAACTGTGAGCTGAACTGTGCTGCTGCTGTCCGTCTGTCTGTCTGTCTGTCTGGCTGGCTGCCTGCTGCTGCTGCCATTCCTCTGCCTGCTGCTGCTGCTGCGTTATAATAAAAGCAACGACAAAAGAAAAAAAAATAAGTAAAATAAAAGCACAAAATTGTATTTGAGCAACGGAACGAACGAATGAGTGAGTGAATTTAGCAGAGAGTTGAGACGAATTAAAGCGTAGCTGAGAATTGAGTTGAATTTTTGAGTTAAATTGAGTTGATTTCAGCGTTGAGAGTTGCGCTACACTGCTGCTGTTGCTTTTGGATGTGAAGGGAAACGGTAAACGGGTGAAGAAACTTAACTGGCCGACAAGTCAGTCAGTTAGACAGGCAAACCAGCAAGAAGGCAAGCAAGCAAGCAAGAGACAAGAGAGACAGGCAATCGGTCAAGTCATTTCAAAGCGCAGTCAAAGTCTGATTTCAGGGCAGCTGACAGCGACAATAGCAGCAGCAGCAGCAGTCAAAGCGTAGCAGCAGCGACAGAACTTTTAAATGTTCTTTGAGCCGTTTTTTTTTTTTGCAGTTTGTTACTTTTGCAATATCAACAACAACAACTCAGGCAATGGCAATGGCAAAAGAAGAAAACGCACTTTTTCCATTTAAATATTTGTGTTTTGTCTCTGCAGACATGTAGACACTGTACACACAGAGTGTAGCAAGTCAGGCAGCCAGTCAGCCAGCCAGCAAGCAAGCAAAGCGTGATCGTCATCATGGGGCACAACAAAGTTGTTGTAGAAGGCGTTCAACCAACGGCCGCCGTTTAAAAACGCAAAACAACAACGAACAAAAAAAAAAAACGCAAAGCCAACTATAACAACAACAAAAACAACAATGAATATAAGCTATAGAGCAACTGTGACTGCGACAGCGACGTAAGCAGCGCTGCGGGTCGTGTCATGCACACATTTAGTATACACACACACACACACACACACACAAACACAGAGACACATAGCAAACAGTCGGCCGGACTTGGGCAGCAAAAGCAAGCAGCGCACCAACAATAAAAAAAAAAAACAACGAAAAAAAAATGAACAGCAACTACAATAACAATATAAAGCAACTAGCCAAGCAACAAGAAGAAGCAGAAGAATAAGAACAACGACAACAACAATAACAGCAGCAGCAATAACAACAACAACAACCAAGAGCAGCAGCAGCAGCAACAACAACAAAAGGCACGACAGGCAAGACATAAAATAAATGAGCGACGCTGCCGCCGTACAAACATGTCTCCAATGTTGTAGTTGTTGTTGTTGCTTTTATTTCATTTTTATTTTTTGTTTTTTTTTTTTCAGCTTGTTGCTATTATTGTTGTTTTTGTTGTTGTTGTTATTATTGCTGTCGGCTGGTTTGCTTGTTCGGCCATTCGTTCATTGCGCCGCTGCCTTCAATTTCGTTTTTCTCAACGTTTCTTCGTCGTAATTATTGATACATAAAAAAAAAACAACAGAAACAGAAGAAGAAGAAAAAGAAAAAATGGTACATAACTGAAACATGCCGCCGACGTTAACGTTGGCGTCAACAGCAACAGCAATGACTACAGCGCAAAGCAGAGCAGCGCAACACAGCGCAGAGCAACGCAGCGCAGAGCAGAGTGCAGAGTGAACAACGTAGCGCGGTTGACGCAATAAATCTTATTGGATTCGCAGCAATTGCTAATTATTGCATTGGTCAGTAACTCGTTTAACTATGAAAGAAGAATGACAAAAACAACAAGTATAACAACAACAACAACAGAAAGCTTGCATTTTTATAGCATTGTCTCACTCTTACGCATAGTCTAGTCCACACGCATTAATTTGATTATCTTTATATTTGTATGTGTATGTGTGTGTGTATGCAGAGAGATAAATATTGCCTGAGCTTTATAGCTGTTATTGAGTATTTGTTTTATTCAAGTCTGTCGCGCGTCTGTCTTCTGTCTGTGTCTCACATTCGCATTCGTTTTGCGCCTATTGGCATTTTACAGTTAATGACAGCAACAAAATTGTTCACTGCTGCGCTAGACGATGACTGCGTTGCGATATACAATGCTAGCGCATTGGCGCTAAACTTTAGCAACTGCGACTGCGACTGAGCGCAACGCTGCGCTGCTCTGCTGCCTGACACTGCTGTGACGACATTTTTTTTTTTGCTCTCGTTTTTTTTTTCATTTTTCATTTTCTTTTCTTTTATTGATTTGATGGCAAATTTTTGTAAAGTTGTGCAGCTTTGTGCGACTTTAGATAACTTTATCCAACAACAAGATATAAAATATTTTTTTTTATATATGTATAAATGTAAATGTCTGTATATTTATGTGTCTGTCTGTCTGTCTGTTTGTATTGGCAGACAATAAGAAATGGCAATGGGGGAAAAAAAAAGCGTAGCATCTCTTGGCAACTCTGCCGCCTGCTGCCTTCTTATGTGCACAATTTTTAAATCCTTTTTGGGTTCTGTCTTTTCCGCTTCGGCCTCTGTAGCCTTTCGCACTCTCTCTCTCTCACTCTTACTCTGCAAGCGTCAGAGCTCAACAGCGCCAACAGCGACAGCCGAGCAAGCAAGCAGCGGAGTAGCAGCAGCAGAGAAGCAAGCAGCGCAGGGGCACACAGAGTTCACACACAACTGACAAAAGAAAATACGGTGGCCAGGGTGAACACACACACAACACACAGACACACACACAATCATACAAAAACATGCACATACTCTCGAGACAGACAGACAGCATTTTGCTGCTGCTCTTTGGCTCTGCCTTTGCCTCTGTCTCTACCTCTGCCACTGCCACTGTCGCTGTCTGCGTCTCTGCGCCTTTTCTCGTTGTTGCTTTCGGGCTCTGGTCTCTGTCTCTGCTCGCTTGGTTGAGTTCTCGCGCTGGCTGGCTTCGCTGGCTGCCTTTGGCTTTGGCCCAAACGATTTGGTTAGGTTTGCTTTGGTTTTGGTTTTGGCATTTGTTGTGTATCTGTATCTGTATCTGTCGCACTTCCTGCCGTCGCCGTCGTCGTCGTCAAATGTCTTTCTGTCCGTATTTCGTACATTCACGTTGTTGTTGTTGTTGTTGTTATTTCTTTAGAATTTTTTTTTTATTTCTTTTTTTTTTTTGCAATAATAAATATTGATATACACATGCGAGTGGGGTGGCGTACATTTGTTGCTGTTGCTGCTGCTGCTGCTTCAAACACTTTTAGCTCTTCTTCTTCTTCTATTTGTTTCTCCCACTGTCACAAATATACGCACATAGTCATAGACATAGAAACATATACACTCTCACACATAAATATATAGACACTTGCACATACACATATACATATAATTTATTTGCTGCGGCGCACAGGAAATTTTTCGTAATTTTTCTTGGCTTTTGCTGCCGCCGCCTTCACTTCACTTCAATTTTCTCTCTTACTCCCCGCACTCCGCACACACGTTCGGTTCGGTTCACTTGTATATTTTCTGCCTTTAACTTCTACTTCTACTTCTGTTTCTGTTTCTCGGCGGCTTCTCTGCCTGGCCTGCCTTGCTTACTTGCTTGCTTGCTTGGCTGACTGGCTGGCTGGCTGACTGGCGGCTGTGGCTGTGTTATTGCTTGCGCGACCGACGAGTTACCGAACTGAACTAAACTAACGAAACGACACCAACACCAAGCAATTCAAGCCGAAGCCAAGTGCGAAGCGATGCGATGGCAACCGGGCAGTGGCAGCGACAGCAGCAGCAGCGACATCGACATCGACGCCGGCAGCAGAGCTGCTGATGGAGACAACAACAACAACAACAGCAACAACAATACTAACATATGGGGTGTGCGGTGCTAAGAGTAGGGAATAAACAGCAAAGTGAAGAGACAGAGAGTGAGAAAGAGGAAGAGAGGAAAGGGTGTTGTGTGTAGCAAAATGACGATGACGATGACGACGACGACAACGGTGGCGGCGGCGGCGAAGGCAACGGCAACAGCAACGACAACGATTGCGACTGCGACGACGATTATATGAGAAAATTTATTCAACATTTAACGAACGTGCTTGCTACTTTGCTTGCTTGTTGTTGTTGCTATTGTTGTAGTTGCTGCTGTTGCTGTTACTGCTGCTGCTGCTGCTGCGGCTGCTGTTTGATATTGTGGGCGCAGCAGCGACAGACAGACACAGAGGACAGACATATAAATGGACAGACTGCAAATGGACAGAGAGCAGCGAGCGGGGAAACAAAGACGAAGGTGTCACAGACGCTGTGGCAGTTGTCAGAGGCCAAAGTGGAAAAGCAGCCCGAAAAATACAAAAAAAAAAAATAAATAAATAAAACACCAAAGTATCATTTGTTGTATTGTTACAATTTCTGTTTTTCTTTTCTTTTTTTTTACACATTTAAATATTTTGCTTGCTTGTCGTTAAGCGACGCTGCTGCTGGTGCTGCTGAGGTTGACGTCGACAACTACGCCGACGACGACAACGACAACGATGGCAGCGTCAAGTTGTTGTCATTGAAGTGCTGGTAATTAAAATTTCTACAATAACTAAATCAAATGAGCGGGAGAAACGCTCATGCACTGCCAGCGACAGAGTGGCAGAGTCCAAAAGCAGAGCACGGAGGAGACAGTGACAGCGACAGCGACAGAGGATAGCAGCAGAAGCACAAGCAGCTGCGTTGCGTTGCGATGCGATGCGTGTCTGTGCTGAGTGTCTCTGTCTATGTTTTGTTTGCATGCGTATGCGTCTGTGTGTGTATGTGTGTATGCAAAAGGAACAAGTGAGAAATTAAGCAAAATGCATGGAGAAGCTGAAAGACAAAAGCAACAACAAAAACAACGGTAACAAGCAAAAGCAAAAGCAAAGCAGAAGCAACAACAACTACGGCAGCCGGCGCGAGGAAATGAGCAAGCAAAATTTTGCAATGTTGTTGCGGCTTGTACTTTGCTTTTTCGCTTGTCATCTGTCGCTCGCACTCTTGCTCTCGCTCTCGCTCTCACTCTCTCTCTTTCTCTTTCTGTCTTTCGCTCGCTTTGTGCGTGCGTGTACTCACATATAAGCAAGTGTGTAAGCAAGAGAGAGAGAGAGTGAGAAAGAGCGACAGTTGCGTGTGAGTAAGAGTGAGAGAGTGTAGCGTAATATAAATGAGGTTGACTCTAAAGGTGTTCGGGCAAACGTTGCTGATGCTGCTGTTGCTGTAGCTGCTGCTGCTGACTCTGTTTTCTGTCTGTCACATTTGTCCCGCTGTCTTTTATTCGTCTTCCTTTTGCTGTTGCTGCTGCTGATGTTGCTGTTTCAACTCTTCGCGCTGCTTGTTTGTTGTTGTTGTTATTATATTTGTGTGTAGCAGCAGTTGCCAAAAGTTTTGCTACGGAAATGCGTATTGCTGAAGTTGTTGCAGATGCTGGCTGACTGCCTGCCTGCTGTTGTTGTTGTTGTTGCTGCTGCTGATGCTGTTGCGGAAGCAGCGATGCAAATTGTTGAATAATGTCAAGTAAAATTGCGCGCATGATAAATGCAAATGGTTGAATTGTGAAAGCGCCGCCGGCAGCAGAGACGACAACAACAACAACAACAACAACGAGAAGAAGACGAACGACGAAGACGATGATGGCAACGTTAGCGATGCGACAAGACAACGCATTCTATAAGACAATTTTCTTCAATATATGCTAGTGTGAGTATGCTGTATAGTGCAGTGTAGTGTTATGTAGTATAGTGTAGAGTAGTGCTATATCTGCATGTCTCTATATACATGTGTTTATGTATATGTAACTCTGCATTGTGTAGGCGTCTCAATTGTGGGAGCTTGTTTATTGAGGCGCAACACAACATACACATACATAACATTTTCTAGCTATGCATGTGTATTGCTCTCTCTCTCTCTCTTTCTCTCTGTGTCTCTTTCATATATAGACAGTTTAGCATTATCTCTGCTTACATATCTTCACAGCTTCATGTCTTCATCTAAAGTGTCAATGGAAATTTTGCTATTCAACAAAAATAAAAGTAAAAATTAAAAGGAAAATGTAAAAAAAAAGAAATGAAAAATAGCAACAGTCGCCGCAATATTTTTACTTGACGCTTAAAAGCAAAGTGTTAAATCTTTTCGACTTAGTTAAAGACTTTATTTTAATGCTTAGTTTATGTCTTTATTTTATTTGATTTTATGCTTCATTTATGACTTTATTTTATTCTTTATGCATAATTTATAAATTTATGTAATTTTTTTTTTATATCAATTTCAATTATTTAAATTTCAATATGCAAAAGTTGAAATAAATTTTCGTTTTGCTGCTTGTCAAGTGCCTTGCAACAGCTATGAAAGCAACAACAACAAACAACAACTCAAAATTGCAACAATAATAACAACAACTAGAACTAACAGAGGAACAACAATAACAGCAGCAGCAACAGCAGTAGCAGCAGCAACAACAAGAGAAACTTGAGCAATCAACAGCAGTTCAATGCACAAGTCAAGTCAGCAACAGAAACAGAAACAGCAACGCCAGCAGCAGTGGCAGCAGCAGCAGCGGGGCAACAGCTAATGGAGCACTTTTTGGTTGCAATCATTGTTGCAATCGTTGGCGTTGCAATAGTTTGCTTTTTTTTTATACACTTACAGAGTGTATATACATTTTGACCAGCAGTTTGTGACGCCACTAAGGAGTCGCAGTAGTAGAATATTATGTAAGAATATTTGAAATTATATTATAGAAATTATATTATGTAATATTATATATTCTTGAACAGCAACAATAGCAGCAGTTTATAAATGTAAATGTTGTCTGTCAGTGCAGCTGTGCGTCTGCTAGCTAAACTGCAGTAAAGTTTGTTCTACATACTTCCTAACAACATAAGCTGTATATAAATTTGAAACAGTTCGAATCTTACCACTATAACATATAGGATGACATAGGAATAATTACTCGAAAATTGAATTTTTGTATGGACAACTTTTTGGTTTGTTGAACTATTTCTCTATAACTTGCAACATTTGAGTTTGACGACGTCTTATAAGTCGAATATACATTTTGCTGCAAATCGAACAACTATAACTATAACATATACATAGCTGTCATAGTAAAAATCGCTGGTAAATTACATTTTTGAAACAAAAATTTTCTTTGAAGACTTTATTGCAGTTTTAGCTTTTTATTTATTTTTTAATATTTTATTTTTATTTTTTTTAATACTTTTTTTTTATTTTTAATATTTTATTTTTTTTTTAATATTTTATTTTTTTTTCTAATATTTCATTAATTTTTTTAAATATTTTATTTATTTATCGTTTAATATATTTTATTTTATTTTTTTAATATTTTATTTTTATTTTTTTCAATATTTTTTTAAATATTTTTTTTAATATTTTATTTTTTAATATTTTTTTTAATATTTTTTTTAAATTATTTTAATATTTTATTTTTTAATATTTTGTTTTATATTTTTTTATATATTAATTTTATTTTTTTAATATTTTATTTATTTATTTTTCATTTATTTGTTTATTATTTAATTATTTTTTATTATTATTATTTAATTTTTATTATATTTATTTATTTTTATTATTTTATTTATTTATTTAGTATTTTCAGCAGCAGAGTATGAAATCTTTTGGCAAGCCAAAAATAAATTTTATTTTCTTGATATTTTTTTTACATTTTATTTTTGTGGCTTGTCCAGCAGAAAGAGAGCGAGCGAGCGAAAGAGGACGAAACAAAAGTCAGCTAAAAATCTAAAATAAAATGTAATGCACAGTGCTAGCCAAAAAAGCCACCCACACACACACAACAAGCATAACACACCGCACAACATACACACACACACACATATGGACAGACACAGCAGAAACTATAGCAGAAACACAGACACAGACACACACATACACTTGCACTTTTCATATACAAAGCGCAGCAATACTCAAAGCATTTGCAATAAAATTCTCAACGAAATTTGCAACGAAATTTAAATACTCTGCCAATGGCAAATATTTGCAACTATTGTCAAATGTTGCAAGTTTAGAAAGCAAAGGAAGTAGCTTAAACATTTTTTTTTTGTAGTGTATACAAAGCGCTGCATGTAGCATGTTTCGTGGATCTGCAGCAAAGGGCAACAAGAAGAAGAAGTAGAATCAGCAGCAGAAGGACGACAACAAGAACAATAACAACTAAAACGACAACAACAACAACAACTAAAACGACGATGACGATGACGATAGCAGCGCATAGTGCAACATACACACAGCAAGCAAGCAAGCAATGCGCAGAAGGAAGTCAGCAGCAGGCGAGAGTAAGAGTGTTGAAGCAGGCAGCAGCAGCAGCAAGAGGCAAGGCGCGAGGCAGTACAGAATGTCAGATGGGTAGGGGGAGGGGGAGACGGGCGGTTGGTTGGCACAGACAAAGGCAGTGGCTGACGTTTCGTTCGTTGCTTGGTGCACTGCAAGCCGTTGGGTAAGGGATGCAATGCTAGGGAATGAAAGAGCGAGACAGTATAAGAGAGAGAGAGAGAGTGAGAGAGAGAGAGAGCAATAGCAGAGTGCAAAAGGAGGTAAAACACAAGTAGAAGGGCAAGAGTAAGAGTTGGCAAAGTTGTAGCTGCAATAGCGACAGCGACAGCAGCAGCAGCAGCAGCAGTAAAAGCAATAACAGCAACAACAACAACAACAAGTAAAATGGCAACGAGCTAAAGGCGAGCGTGCCAACTACAGCAACAACAACAACAGCAACAACAACAACAACAACAACGACAAGGATTACAATTCAAACTTGCTCGTCAGCCTGAACTGCTGCCATTGCTGCAACTTCTCGCCTGGCTCCCTCTCTTGCACTCCCACACACAGACAGAGACATACACAAACACTGAGCACTTATACGATGCCCTGTGTACCAGTTCCTGGTCCCTGCCTGGCTGGCTGGCTGACTGCCATTGCCGCAAGGCAAAAGATGATGAGAAACACAAGAGAGAGGAAGAGACAGAGACCTGGAGAGAGAAACATGAAGAGAGAGAGAGAGAGACATGAAGAGAGAGAGAGAGACACATACAGAGAGTGGAAAGTAGAAAAGAGTAGAGAGAGAGGCAAGAGATGACGAGAACTTGTAGCAGCAGAGAAGCAGATATTGCCAGAGCAGAAGGTGGCACATTGCACAGGCATGCACAGGCAAAGGCAACAGCAACAACAACAGCAACAGCAAAGTACAGGCTAAGTTTTACTCTTCTCCCCTTTCAGCACACACTCTTTGACGTTCTCTTTTGCTCATACAACTGACCGAAGCTGCAGCAGCGCAAACGAACAACAACAAGAACAAGAAGAAGAAGAATTCACATGCATAAAAACTGTGCGGAAGAAAATGAAAAAAAAAAAGAAAAAAAAACAGAAGAGAAAAAAAATTTATTTAAGAACGTGCGTGTCTCTTCTCATATGTGCATGTGTATGTGTGTGTTTGTGCATGTGAAGTATGTCTGTGTGTGTATGATTGAGTGAGTGAAGGCTACAGTCGGGTGCACCCGACAGTAAAATACCCTGTACCCTTATGTTATGTACCGAAAAAAAATTCGGATCTGTTGTTAAATCAGTGCATGTAGAATAGTGAAATTTTTGGATCAGTATTCTCCCATCCTCTTCTTCCCTCATCCACAAGCTTGCGCTTTTTACTTGCAGTAAGTCTGCACACAGTGATACATTTACATGTGTATGTGTGCGAGTTTGTATATGTATGTACACATAGACAGCTCTTGATGACGCATGCTTGCCCACGCTAAGTTAACGTATATTTTGTGAAAATTAATTGTTTAATAACTTTCTTGTTTCTTAATCAATCGATACCATTTTTTCAATCAATACCGGCTGCTTCCAAATAAAGCCTAGCTTTAACTTATGAGAATCGAGGAGGAAGGCACTTCCAATTTAAAATAACTGCCAGTAAATAAAATATTATTTAAATATAACTGAAATATCATAGGAATCACACTCACTTCACTGTTTGCCTGCTGCTTCATACTAAAGCCTAGCTTTAACTTATGAGAATCGAGGAGGAAGGCACTTCCCAATTTTAAATAACAGCGAGGAAATAAAATATTATTTAAATATAACTGAAATATCATAGGAATCACACTCACTTCACTGTTTGCCTGCTGCTTCATACTAAAGCCTAGCTTTAACTTATGAGAATCGAGGAGGAAGGCACTTCCCAATTTAAAATAACTGCCAGTAAATAAAATTTAATTTAAATATAACTGAAATATCATAGGAATCACACTCACTTCACTGTTTACATTTTCTTATTTTTTTTTCTATATAGAAAATCACGCTTTTGCTTAATTAAACAGCATCAATTTTGTGCTTTTGCTTCGTGTTTTTTTTTTTTTGTTTTATTTTGCTTTTCACTTTTTGCTCTTTGCATTCATTAGCAGCACATTTCAGTTGCTTTTCACATTTCTGAGATACTGTTTTATATTGATGCTTAAATGTTCCCTTCCAAATTACAAGTCTCTAGTGCTTATAGAAGCTGAGATAAGAAACGGGGCGTGGCATCCAAAGTTTGAAATAAACTCGATCGAATTATGCTATATGGGAACCTACATACCAAATTTGGTTTCTCTAGCTCTTATAGTTTAGAAGTTCTTTGCGTTCAAACAGACAGACGGACAGACAGACGGACATGGCCAAATCGACTCGGCTATTGATCCTGAGTCAGAATATATATACTTTATGGGGTCTGCCACGCCTCCTTCTGCCCGTTACGCACATTTGCACAAACTTAATATACCCTTTTTTTTACCCATTTTCAATGGGTACAGGGTATAAAAACAGCTATGAAAATCAAAAAAGTGTTCAACGTTTTTTCTAGATTTACAAAAATATTATTTACAAAAAAAAAATACTAAAAAAAAAATTGCTCAGCATATACAAAAAAAATACTATTATTAAAAAACATTCTGAATAAAATACTAAAAACATACTGAATAAAATACAAATAATACTAAAAAAAATACTCAAATATTATTTTTAAAAATACTTAAAAAAAATACTAAATAATACTATAATAAAATATAAAATAAATACTAAAATACTAACTAATATTACTAAAAAAAAAATACTACAAAACATACTAAATAAAATACTAAAAACATACTGAATAAAATACAAATAAATTGAATAAAATTCAAATAATACTACAAGTATTATAAAAATACTTTAAAAAAAATACTAAATAAAATATTAAAAATATACTATGCATATTACTAAAAAAAAATTATAAACATACTGAATAATATAGAAAAAAAATACTAAATAAAATACTATTATTATTTAAACAAAATGCTAAACATACTAAATAAAATACTAAAAACATACTAAAGAAAATACTATAAATATTATTTTCTAAAAAAAAATACCAAATACTTAATCAATAAAATACTAATAATACTATAAAAATACTAAAAAAAAAAAAAAAAATAAATAAATATGCCTAAAAATATTAATTATAAAATTATGTTGCTGGCTTTAACTAAACTCTTGACATATTTATATACTTGCTATTAAGCTAGACTTGGCTCTAAAATAGCTAAAACAAACATCACTATTTGACTGTTTTTTCGCCGTTTTGTGTTTGTTGTCGACGCTTTTGTGGTTCGCTTTGATATGAAAAGGAACTGCGGCGGCTTTTGCTGCTGTTGTTGTTGCAGCGCTGCAGCTGCGTCGCGCAAAATAAATGAGAGCAGCGCAGTGTGGCCGAAAAAAAAAACGCAGCACCCAAAGCAAAAGCAAAAACAAAAGCAAAGAAAAAAGGAAGAAAAAAAAAACAATGCAAAAAGCGAACAACAAAAACGACGAGCGACGTTTTTGCTTTCGTTAATTTTCATCAGTTTTGCGGCAAATGAGTGCAGCAACATGGACTAACATCGAGTTGCAGTGCAGCCAAAAAAAAGAAAAAAAAAAAAAAAAAAAAAAAAAAAAGAAAGAAAGAAAGAAAGAAAGAAAGAAAGAAAGAAAGAGAGAGAGAGAGAGAGAGAGAGAGAGAGAGAGAAGCATGTTAGTGTGTGAAAGCAAAGCACAGAAAGCATAGAAGAAGCAACACAAAACAGCAAGAACGGTGAATGATGATGTTTGTTTGGTATTTTTAAAGCTGAGTCTAAGCTTAATATCAAGTATATATCTGTCAAGAGTTAGTTAAAGCCAGCAACATGATTTTATGAA
>JBAMBR010005215.1:0-79578 GCA_037044475.1 Zaprionus obscuricornis | reverse complement strand
TATGACTATGACTATGACATATGCAGCACATATTGCAGAACGTAGAACATTTTACTTGCTATTTGGTTCGTCCAACTGTTCAACTGTCTGACCAACTGTCCAATTGTGGTGTTGAAGTCTGTACAAGTTGTGTTCGCTTTTAACGCTGTTCCACTGCTTAAACAGGCAAATGCATATGACACATGTCAGAGAAATGCCAACACGAGGCAGCCAACGCGTTGTAAAGTGTTCAAGCTGCCAACATTGTGGCAAAGCTTCATTAAGTTTAACACACACACACACGCATAGTCATACACACATATATATACGCGTAGACACTTAGACGCTGAGCACAAATTGCGTTTGCCTGTTTAACAATTATGTGACAGTAAATACTTTGTGATGAGTTTGGCAGGCACTTTTCAACTCAGCGACAGACAGACAGATGGACAGACATATGAACATATAGATAGACAGTTTGAATTTATTTTCAACTTTTATCTAACTCACTTTGCTGACATATGTATGTAAAACTTACAACACACACAAATACTCATGCTTTCTTCTATTTCTACTTCTATTTCTATTTCTTCTTCTCTTTACAGCAAACTTATACGAGCAACGAATAAATCGAACTTGCATTTGAAACTTAATTTTTGATTATTATTTTTTGTTTCTTTTGATAAACTTACAACGCTTAATGAATTTTGTAATAACATTAAGTCGATAAACAAAAAAAATTTATATATATATATATATATATATAAAGTACGCTATAAATGACAAGAGAAAAACGCTCATTGGCATATTGCTTAAGACTTCTATAGCTAGGGCTACAAATGCTCAAACTATAGCATCAAGCATCAGCAGTAGTAGCAGCAACAGCAAACAGCAAAACAGCAAAAAAAAAAAAGACGAAGAGAAGAGAAATAATTTTCCATAAGGATCGCCACTCATAAATGCAGTGGAAGAAGAAGTTTACTCGATTGAAAGCAGCTACTGGAAATTCGCGTGTGCGAAGAATGCTTTGTTGTGGACGTAGAAAGGTAAGTGCACTTCTATATCTTTCTCTTTTTCTCTCTTTCTCTCTCTCTCACTATATTAAATTCAATTAAACACAGCTAATATTCATTGGTGTGAATGATTGCATTGCATTCAATTTACTTTATACTATATATACCCTGTAAATCTTACATATTAAGGGACTTTTATGACAAAATGAAGCTGAAGCATTCAAAAATGTAAAAAAAAAAAAATTCTATTTAATTTTTAGCACAATTTTTTATATAAATGAGAAGAAAATTTATTGCTTACAAAAAATAAATTCATATAATTTTCAATTACCGGGTATACACACGTCGTGCATTGTATTAAATTGTCCAGCTCTTGTTTTATTTAATAGTAAAATTTGACTTTCAATATTGCTTAATTGCAAAATGTGATTTTACCTACAACACAATCACATCATACAGACAGACTATTTTCCACTCTCTCTCTCTCCCTCTCTCTCTCTTTGTTTAACGCGCACGGACTGTGGGCGTGGTCGTGTGGCATTGTGTACTCACGCAGTGTATACCTGATGTTTTTGCTTTAATGCAAGCGTTGGACACGAAACTCAATTACATACAACATATATAACATGTACATATACATGTGTCTGTCACTGTCCTTTCTTTCTCTCTGTCTGCGTGCGTGTGCTTGTGCGTGTTCGTGCGTATCTCCCTCTATAGTTTTTTTTAAGTGCTCAACATTTTTGGTGGGCTGGCACTGCGGTTAAGTGGCGTCGCGTCTATTGAACTTAAATTGAACATACCGCGAATTTTAATGCAATTTTTTATTTTTTTTTTATTTTTTTTTTATGGTTTTTATATGCAACAACGTTGATAAAGCCAAGTGAACGAGCAGACCGAGCTGTGTGGCTTTACGTAACTTTCAACATCAATCAACGTGTTTAATCAAGGGTTAAACAGGAAAATAAATGAATTAATATACAAGACTTGAGTTAATTGAAAGCAAGTCATAATTATTCACACCTCATGCTCAAAGCAGCAGCAACAGCAGCAGCAACAGCAGCAGCAGCAGCAGCAAAGGCAGCATGACAGCAAACAGTTTGCAGTTTATGTTATGGAAAGCATATGCTGCTGGCAACATGTTCGTACATGCATACAGTTTCATCTAAAGTGTCGATTTTCCCCATGTTATTTTCTACACTTATATTACATTAACTTTAAGCTAGTTTTATTTTTATTTTTATTTTTATTTTTTTATTTTTATTTTTATATTTTCATGCTTTCTTTTTAATTAAAGCACTTTACAAAGACTTTTGCTAATGCTTTGCTAACACTAAGAATTTTTACTGTCGGCATCGTCATATAGAAAAAAAGTGTTAAGCTTCAACTAAAGGTTTTTTTTTTCTCTTTGGTTTTTTTTGTTATTGTTGCTGTTGTCACTTCTTCAAGTGAATTTGTCAACTTTTTGTGCAAAGCAAACAACAACAGCAACAACAACAACAAAAGTCTGAAGACAAACAAAACAAAAGCTTTGGCCATACACTGAGTGCTGGCAGTGTTGGTACACCAACAAATTGTGCTAAACTAAGCAGAGGAAATCGCTCAGACTTAAGCTATGACTGCCATGTTGCTACGTTGCCACGTTGCCACGTTTTCATGTTGCCTTCTTGCTGTGTTGCAGTGTTGCCTTGCTGCCAGGTAGCCAAGTCTTTTAGCCAACTTCTTTTAGCTAACGAAAAGGTAAAGAAAACTTTATGACAAAGTCAAAGGCGCAGCACTCCCGAGAGTGCAATTCCCACAAGACGCCTTTAAGTTGTTGGCCACGCCCACTGCACTGCCTGCACAGCCTTTATTACTTAGTTTATGGTTACATTTGCTATTGCATTAAGTTTGCAACGTTTCAAGTTTCTGCTTAAAGCCAAGTTAAGCTGATTGTGGTTCGTTTTGTGGCTTTGAGCTGATGCAATTTCTAAAGTTTACTTTGTGATGAAAAATATTTATTTATTTTTACCATCGCATATTTTTTAGATTAATTTTTTTCTCTAGAAAAATATTAATTTCCTTTTTATTGTTTTATAAAATATTAATTCAAGCGACGTTTCTTTGTGCTAGAGCATACAATTTTCAAAGAAAAATATAAAGAGCAAGTGGAAGAGAAAGAAAACCTTAAGATTATCTTGATTTTATTGCTGTTGTTTTATTTTTGCCGCGTAAAAAAGTTTTTGACTGGAAGCCAACGTCAAAAACTTGAACAAATAAATTAATTTAGACGCTGAGCTGCAGCCGTTGGCTGTTGCTCTCCCTCTCTCCCTCTCTCCCCCTCTCTCTCTCACTCTGTCTCTCTGTGTGTATGGCATAGTGCTGTGCCGTGCCATGTTATGCTGTGCTGTGCTGTGCCATACAGTGGCTTGTTGTTGACTCCTGTCGATGCCTGGGATGATCGTCCTGTGGGAGTCTGGCGGCTAAATAATTGAGTTTACGCTTCTGCCACCATCATCCACATTCAGTGGCTTTTGGTTGCGTTTGTGTTTAAATTGCATTTGCTTCTCTACTATGTCATATGTCTGTGTGCGCTGTATGTGTTTTTTTGCGGTGTGCACGTTGTGTTTTTGCAGCTTGTTGCACGACCAACTAATTCTGCTTGCTGCCTGCCTGCCTGTTTGCCAACCCTTTGCGTTTATTAGGCTTCACGTCATTTCGTGTAAATTGATTTGTTTAGCAATTTTTAATTGAAACGCAATGCTACCAGCGGCAATATGTCAAAGTTTTTATGCTAAATCCAACAAAAAAAAATAAAGAAAAATAAAAAATAAAAAAAATATTTTCTTGATTGAGAATTTGCTTGTCGGGGTTTTTGCCGACGTTGACGTTTGCTGCTGCTTGTGCCACACTTATGTGTATATAAAGAACGTAACGTTGCTCAAATGAAATGCACACTGGCATTTCAATTGGCAAACGTGGCTGCATTTCTCAAAAGATTCTCAGCTGCATGCCATGACAAGAGTGTGACGAGAGTTGAATGTTGAATGGCAGCCAACAGGCAATCGAATTGAATTACAAAACCAATAACAACACAAATAACTGAATATAGTTGGCATCTATATGGCTCTATGGCCAAATGTGGGCGTTGCAATACTGGGCGTATCATGGGGCGTGGCAAATGGTGGCACTGTGGCAAGTGACACCATTTTGTGATTTTGAATTGTTGCGAATTTTTACCATGCCCGCAGCATCCAATGGAATATTCCAAAACAATTTCTAGTGGAAATTTACGTATTCGTTTTCATATTCGTTTTTGTATTCGTTTTTTGTATTCGTTTTGTGTATTTGAATGCATTGCAATGGCGATGAATTTATTGAAATGCTTTTGACATTATTTCGACAGCAGTAAATTATTTTGATTTATATGCAAACGTGAACGAGAAGGCAACGCGTCGTATGCGTGATGTGATATGAAGTAAATGAAATGCAGTTTTTTGCCATTTTTAATCGAAATCAATCAGTGCAATTTACTGACAGTTGCAAGCGTTCTGATTGTTTTCATCTGTCAAAAGAACAAAAATAAAAAAAAAAAACAAAAATCTTTGAAATTAAATCTTATTATAAATTTCATTTCAAATTGTTGATAAAAAAAACTTTTGCTGTCATTTGAACTGTGTAATAAGTTGACAAAATGCTGCTGCTGCCCAAATCCGGCATGCTGCTGTCTCTATTACTGCTGCTGCTGCTGCCATTGAGATTTACTTAAACGCAGTTCACAAAAGTATTTCAACAATTCTTAATGCAGTTGCGCGCGTAATTTTTTTTTTCTTTTTCTCTATTGTCGTTGCTGTTGCGCGTTGTGCCTATGGATTATTATCAAGTTGCCGCTTCGCTGATTCGTTCTCAAGGCTCAAGTTCTACTATAGCTCGCTGCCTGTTATAGTTGTTCATCTTCTTTAGTCTTTTACACACAGAATGCTGCATCCTGTCTTTCTATCTTTATCTTTTTCGTGCTCTCTCTCTCTATCTCTCTGTGTCTTTGTGTGTTTCTGTGTCTCTGTGTTTCATTCCGAGTGCCATTCACAAATAAATGGCGGGCATTTAGGCAACAGAAGTAGCAGCAAAATCAGTAGTAGCAGTAGCAGCATCTTGAGTCTTGCCAACAACAGTTGCTGCATTTGTGGTGCATTCGAGCAGCTCACTGAATATACACACACACACACATAGACAAAGACAGCAACGCTTCAGTCTCAATGCAGATAAGAATATTGCTAGCAGTTGCTTGTTTGGCGAATACTGCAAACACACAAAACGAAAGAAAATGTTGAAAAAAAAAAAAAAAAAATAAACTGTTAGCCAAGACAAACACTAAGCAATGTTGCAGTTGCAATTGAAGTTGTTGCTGCTGCATTGCCTAATTGAATACACTAACAAAGCTATGGTAAATAATAAAATTATATATTTTATAAATATTATAAAAAAAAAATGAAATTTCACTTCACCTGGCAACAACTTGAACTTGTCGATATTATAAGTTATTTATGACTGTCATACTTATAAATAATCCGCTTAAATAAAAAAGTATTCTACTTGTCGGTGTGCAGCAGTAAAAAATAAATATATATATATATATATAACTTTTGCAGCATTTTCCATTTTTTTTCTCTCTCTCTTTCTCTTTCACGCTATTTTCCATTTCCTTTCCATTTAGTTTCTTATTTGTTAGCGTAAAACTAATAATAGTAAAAAAAAAAAAAAAAATAACAGAAGAGTAAAAGAAGTTGAACGAAAAAAAAGAAAGAAATAAAAATAAAAATAAAAAGCAAATGGCAAAACTTGGATAAAAATAGTTGCAATAGCGCATTTTTCTTTTCGTTGACTTAGTTTTGCTATTGTTCTAATTTTTTTTTCTTATTTTTTGTTCTACCTAATCATTTGTAGAAGTATGAGAAAGAGAGAGAGAGAAAAGAACTATTAATTGGTATCACAGGTGCAGCAAAGATTTTTAATTGCTGCCAACGTAACGGGCAAAACTTTCGTTACACATTTTTCAGTTATACGAAATGTTGCTGCTGCCGTTGTTGTTTTTGTTTTAGTTGTCAGCATCTGCTGGCAAGTTAACAAGCGTAATTTGAGTGCATTGAATTGAAAAAAACGCAGTGATAGCATAGTTTTTCTCTGATTATACTTGTGAAAGCGTAGGGTAAAAAAAAAATAGTTACAATGCTAGAAGTAACTTTAAGCAGCGTAAACTTCTAAGTAGAACAGGGAGAAAAATAGTGAGAGAGAGAGTGAGAAAAAAAGACGTATACTTAATATTAAGCTGACTACAAGCTTATACACTCTCTCTTTCTCGCTTTCACTCACTTCACATTTCTCACTCTCTCACTCTCACTAATCCATCAATCAAACGAATAATCTATTAACTAATCACTTGAATCTGCTTAAACGACCTTCAGCATATTTTTAGCCAACGTTGAGCTGTTCAAGTCAAGCTGAATATCACAGCATCACTTTCACTTTATTTGCCAACTGTCAACGCTGTAAATAAATATGCTGAAATCCTTTCTCTTTTTTTTTTTTTTTTGCGTATGTCAGGGACAAAGATAACGACCATAAGGTCGTTTCAGCTCTAAATTTATTGTTGTCTCAAATGTAATTATAGAGACTTCAACCTTCAACCTTTAAGACAGCAGACAACAGACAGCAGACATCAGTTTCTATTGACAGTTTGAAGTATAAAGTAAATACGTTACATGCATATTTCAATCGTTTTAAGTTCCAATTCATGTTTCTTTTCTTTCTTTTTTTTTTTGAGGCAACATTGAAATCGATTTGTATTAAAATGAAAAATTGTTTGTTTTTTTTTTTTTTTGTCTTTTCTTATGTTTGTTTTTCTTTGTCATAGCTGAAGATAGTGACAGTCTTTTATATTTTTGCATAAAGTTTATGTTTGTCAGCAGCAGTATTGCTTGTTTCTCTTATTACTGTGCTGCTCTGTTGTCACGTGGCTCAGGTATTTCATAGTGCTGATAAAGATAGAAATAGAGAATGAAGAGTGGAGAATAGAGAGTAGAGAATGAGCGACCTTTTGCTATGTTTTGCTACTGTTTATTCTGTTGCGTTGCACGTAAAATATTTGCCTGTCATTGTAGTCGTACAACATGTCGCAAAATTTTTTTGCTTCTTCTTGTTGTAAAGAAAAACGTGTTTATAATTTCCGCAACGTTGTCAGACAGACAACATTGCTGCTATGCTGACCGTGGCAGCTGCCATGAAGTCTGCGTTGCGACATTTGACTTTTCGATAGCTTGACATTTTGCTTTCTATATAAATATAGATACTTGAATATATATGTATCTATATAATATATATATATTTTTTATATAGATACTTGAATATTTATTAATATTTATTTTTTTGCCATTTTTTTTTTGTCCATCACTTAGTATTACATTGGACATTGCTTTGAGTATCAGTAGCTTGACTTTTGTGCTGCATATGACAGCTTTGACTGCGTTCATTAGCGTAATGAAAAAGTAATTAGTTGCGCTTAAGCAAAGACTATAGTATATATATATATATATATATATATGTGTGTGTGTGTATGTGTGTGTATGTATGTATATATTTATATATATATAAGCATACTTGACTTAGTCATAGCTAGTCTGCTGCTGCGTTTGACACATTTTCTGTTTGACCAAAAAATAAAATCATCAACTGCTGCTGTTGATGCTGCTGCTGCTGCTGCATGCGAGAGTTGACGTTGATGTCTGCTCTATGCGAATGCGTATGTGTATGTATATGTGTGTGTGTTTATTTGTTTGTATTGGGAGCAGTCGAGTGCAAAGGTAAACAGACACAGTTACCAACACACACACACACATACACATACAAAATGCGATGCATACACATGAATAAATGCAATGCCGAAACAAAATTAACCTCACAACCTACTGCAGCATCCATCTCTGTCCGCGCTTGTCGTATGCGTATGTGTGTCTGTGTGTGTGTCTATGTGTGTCTTGACTGTACTAAAAGCGGTTTATGCCACTCACAAGTAAACAGGCAACAGCAATGCTAACCACTGAGCCACCATTCTATCCAACTACCCCAACCAACACCATCTACTATCCATGCAAGCTTCAAGTTCCAAGTGTTTATATGCTTCAGTTGCACAACGCCCACACACGATTGTTGTGTGGATAGGTCGTGGCTTTCATTCTTTAGCCCGTTTCTTATGACGCTGCGTATGTGTGTGTTTATGTGTATGTGTGTGTGGTAGCTTTGACTGTGCTACCTTAGCATTTTGGCACATCATCCCCTTGGCTCTTTTGGAACCATCAACGTGGTTAAAATGCTGTTTGCTTTGCTGTGGATTTTCGTTACGTTTTTTGGTCTGTCGCCTGCCTGCCTTGCTGCTCTTGCTCCACTTGTTCTTGCTGCTGTTGTTATTATTGTTGTTGTTGTTGCCCTCCCGTAAAGTATGCTTCAACATTTTCAACCTTTTTACGTATTTTGCATTTGCAAGCGCAAGACCATGAGTTTATGTATATGTATATGTATTTGTGTATCAGTGTCTGTGTATGTGTGTGTCTCTCTCTCTCTCTCTCTCTGTGTATGTAGATTGGGTGGGCGTACATGGCGTATGATGCGGTCTTTGCAGCTCTGCTGCCCACATTTTGCGCTTTTTCTCAGTGCGTATTTGTGTTTGACTTTGCCTCTCACTCGCACTCACACTCACACTTACACTCTCTTGCTCTCTTTCTCTCCCACTCTCTCTCTCTCTCTATCTCTCTCGTTGTATATGGGGCTATCATTCGCTTATACTCATGTTCTCTTTAGCTCTCAGAAACGCTGAAAAGCTTTTGTAGTAGAGAAAAACGAAATTTTGTGTGTGTTTTACTTTTTTTTTGGTTTTTTTTTTTTTGTTTTATTTTTTGGCTTTTGCGGCTTGGTCTGCTTATTTAGAGTGGCCAGACTTTAACAAAGTTTTAGCTACTTTTCGGTTTTATGATTATTTATTTATTTATTTTTATTTTTTTTTTTTTTTTATTCCAAGAGTTTTGTCCAAGCCAACAAAATAAATTGAGCTGAAAAAAAAATATTTTATGGTCAAAAAGCAAAGTAACTTAAAAAATTATTTCTCTATGACTTTGTTAAGATAGACTTTATATACTATAATAGTATATAATATAGTTACTAGTTCTTGTACAAAAATGAAAACTTTCAATTGGAATTTAAAGTTTTAGGTTGATTTTGCCACTTGGCGTAATTGAAGAAACTTCTTGAGGCGTTCAAAATGCCAACGGCTTAAACTGCTACAGAACAATCAATTAGCGCCAAGAGTTTGAACCTAAACTAACAAACAAACATACACACTTACACACACATACATACGCACACTCACACACGCACATAGATTTATATGTAAGCAGTAAGAAATTTGTGTCAAGGTTCATTGTACGCATAGTCATTGTCACTTATACATTTGCAATGCAGTTAAGATTCATACGCAGCTGCCAAAGGCAAAAAGGCAACTGGTTTTATTTTTTTTTACCCTCATCCATTGTACAACTATGCTATGGTATGTAGTATGTAGTATGTACAGTGGTTATTTGTGGTTACCTTTTCACGCCAGCCGCAATTAACTGCCAAGGCGAACGTTTTTCTAACGCCTGTGGCATTAATTGTCAATGAAAGCACTTAAAAGCTAATTTAGCAAACTAGGCTCACATTGGAGCTTTAAGCGGATTATAGTAGTCGTAGCCATAGTCGTAGCTATAGTCGTCGTCATCGTCGTCATCGTCGTTGTTTTAGTCGTAGTTGTACTAAGAGCAAACCCAAAAAGTAACAAAAACAGCAACAACAACAACAACAAGAACAAATTGAATGCATAATTTAGACGGGCAAAAGCCACATAAAACTAGGCCTAGCCCTAGCCCTAGCTAAAAAGAAAGCTTTAGAGCAGAGCTGGCCACAGTAAACACATTTTGCCATCCATTTGTGGGGCCACACAAACTTTGCCATCAAATCTCAATGGGTCGTTTTTTTTTTCTGCTTTTTCTTCTTCTTTTTTCTTCTCTTTTGTTATTTATTTTTGATGGCTTTTTGTTGTTGTTGTTGTTGTTCTTGTTATTGTTTTTTGTTACTGTTCTTCTACCCTATCAGCTTCATCATGTCATTTACAGGGCGGCACATCAATGTCGATGACAGGACTTTACTTTTCTTTTTTTTTTTTGTTTGTAAAGAGGCTGGGGAGGGAAAGAAGAGGAAGGGAAGGTGGTAAATTTCGAATTTTGATTTCAATTCAGTTACATGAAACATTCGTCGTCAAATGGCGGCTGCAAGCTGCGAATTGTGTGAGCTGAGCCTGCGAACTCAATTTGTTTCGCTTGACAAATGTCCATTGAGAGCATGGGAGGGAGAGCCGGGTAGGAGAAATAAAAACACACATACACTCACGCACACATACATACACACACACACACACTCATAAATAGAAAGAAAGAAGAATGTTTCCTCTCCGGATGCTTGTTATTAGCCGCGCGCATCCGGCGCGCCGGATAAAAAACAAAAAGAAGAAATGTTCGATGTTCAGGGCAGAAGTGTTGGAATGTTTGTCGTTGCTAACGCAATTTGCTGTCACTGTTACTGAGGCGGCACAGCAGTGCGCAGTTTATCCGCGCAGGCGTCTACATTGCGTATACGTAACGTAACATTTGCTAACGCTGTTTTGTCTACTAGCCGCTTGCTGCTGCTGCTACTATTGCTGTTGCTACTGTTGTTGTTGTTGTTGTTGCTGTTGGGCTTTTAGCTTTTAGTTTTTGGCTTTGGCTTTGGCTTTGGATTTACGTTTCTCTTTCTTTATTTTTTTCTTGCTTCTTGCATTTTACATTTACGCTTTTTGCATTTTGCATTTTGCGTTTTGCGTTTGTCAGCGGCTTGTGTTGCCTGTCATGTTTGCATACAAGTTGTGCTCGCTGCGCGCCTTGAATCCATTTGCCAAATGCATTCATTTTGCATGCCGGCGAAGGTGGCGCAAAGGCAAAGGAAACGGTTAGGTATTAGGGAGTTGCAGCAGCCTGACAGTTGATTGCCTGTCAGCGCATGGTTGCAGTGGCAGCGGCGACGGCGGCATTCACCAAACTGACCCACATAAATGTCGTGTCGATAAAAGCCGTGACTACTAGTGGCTCGTGAGTATGCGTGGCTGTGTATATGTGTGTCTGTCTGTGTATGTGTGAGGGTTTTGTGAATGATGTGGCCTGGCACAGTAAGGAGTGTAATATACACTCTCATACACACACATACACACACATACACACAGACACATACACAAACACGTGTCATTCATGTCAAGCAAAGTTTACGTTTCAACCATGATTTCCATATCGTTTCTCTGTCTTCTTTTGCCTTTCTCTCTCTCTCTCTCTCTCTCTCTCATTCACTCATTGCCTCGTCTCATTCAGTCTGTTTCTCTTGAGTCTCTTGGCAAGCCTTTATCAATTGTAATGCGTTTTTAATGGCTGCTTTTTTATCTGTTTATGTCATCTGGGCCAGGTTATTAAAATTATTCATAATTCCCTTTAGAGTGGACACTTTAATGCCTCATGCTACACATTTTCACATTTTCACATTTCAACATTTCACATTCCGCATTTTAACCTCTATTGAAACTTATGTCTGACATTTTTTTTCTATTCATAGTCATAGTCTATTCATTGCGTTTGGTTACGCTTCATTTTCTTGATTTGAATTGTTTGAAAAAAAAGCAAAAAACAGCAAAAAAAAAAAAACAAAAACATTTGCACAAAACTGTGCGCTTTTGTCTATGATAGAAAATTGTTCCAAGTTTTTTTGCTGTTATTGTTGCTGTCGCTATTATTATTATTATTGTTATTATTATTATTGTTTTTTATTTTGTTTTTTTCTTGGTTATTGTTGTACCTAAATCATTCGAAATGTCTGTCTGTCATGCCATATACTGGCTATTTTTGAGCTAGGTTTTACTCCCTTAACCCCACACATACACACAGAAAGAGAGAGATAGAAACAGAGAGTTAGAGAAATACGTAAACACACACATGATTATCATTTCTTTATTCACTGAGATTGGCATTTCATTGGGATACTAATATGTAACTACCAATAGCTGTATGGTCTATGGTCTATGGTCTAAATGCTAAATGCGAATACCGTTGATACCGTTGTCAGCCAGCTTAAGTGGCAGCCGTAATTGCTTAGATTTCTCTATATATATGTGAATGTGTGACACGCATGTGAGTGTGTGTGTGTATGTGTGTGTGTGGTTTGCTCTATACTTGAGCGACTTGTTGTGTGCAATTTAAGCAAAAGTTCAATCGATGTCTGTTTAAGTACTTAATTATAATGCCGATTAATGTTTTGCTTCGTTTGATTACCAACAAGTACACGAGATTAACGCATTGCCTAGAAATTGACTAGCGGACAGACGGATGGACGAACTTTTACCTAATTATGAGAGCAATGCTTATCAATGGCCAGCTCACATAGCATTAGTCAAGAAGTACAGTGTCTCAGTCTCAGTCTCATTCACAGTCAAGCACATTAACTATGACATCTGGCGATTAATTTAAGTGCTGTGTACTTAGTGAAGATTTCATGAAATATTGTAATGAATATCTAAGGAACATAAATTAATCAAATGTTCTTCTTTTCTTTTTTTTTTTTTTAAACAAATGCTGATAATTGTTATAATTATAATTAATTATTTTTTATCAGACATTTGACAAAATGTTGTCAAGTCATTAGAGCAATTGAATTACTGGGTTAAGCTTTTGAATTCCCAAAGTTTAAATTATATGCGCTGACATTTTGCTCAAGGTTCAGTAAACAATAATAGATACTCATTAGTAACTACTGAGTATGTTTGGGCATATTAAATTTAGAAGCAGAGAAGAGCTAAAAGAAATACAAGAAAAAATGTAAATTAATAATAAATATAAATTAAATATAAATAATAAATAAATATAAATAAATATAAATAAATATAAATAAATATAAATAAATATAAATAAATATAAATAAATATAAATAAATATAAATAAATATAAATAAATATAAATAAATATAAATAAATATAAATAAATATAAATAAATATAAATTAATATATAAATAAATATAAATAAATATAATTAAATATAAATAAATATAAATAAATATAAATAAATATAAATAAATATAAATAAATATAAATAAATATAAATAAATATAAATAAATATAAATAAATATAAATAAATATAAATAAATATAAATAAATATAAATAAATATAAATAAATATAAATAAATATAAATAAATATAAATAAATATAAATAAATATAAATAAATATAAAGTAATATATAAATAAATATAAATAAATATAAATAAATATAAATAAATATAAATAAATATAAATAAATATAAATAAATATAAATAAATATAAATAAATATAAATAAATATAAATAAATATAAATAAATATAAATAAATATAAATAAATATAAATAAATATAAATAAATATAAATAAATATAAATAAATATAAATAAATATAAATAAATATAAATAAATATAAATAAATATAAATAAATATAAATAAATATAAATAAATATAAATAAATATAAATAAATATAAATAAATATAAATAAATATAAATAAATATAAATAAATATAAATAAATATAAATAAATATAAATAAATAATAAATATAATATAAATTAATATATAAATAAATATAAATAAATATAATTAAATATAAATAAATATAAATAATAAATAAATAAATATAAATTAATGTATAAATAAATATAAAAAAATATAATTAAATATAAATAAATATAAATAATAAATAAATAAATATAATTAAATATATTAAAATATAAATAAAAACAATTATTTAATTTTATTTAAATTTACTTTTATCTTAAAATGAATCACTTTCAATTAAGTTAAGCAATTTAATCGTTGGAATCCTTACAGCTGTAGCACTGAGGCAGCTTACAGCTGAGAGCTAGATAAATATTCACATTATTTGCTACACTGATTATTATTTTTTATTAACTTTCAACATCTGCAAATGTCAGTTTCCGTTCACTTTTATAGTTATTATTTAATGCATTGACTTGCACAATGACAAGTTCAAGTACGTTGCCATCTAACAATATTATAGTCTGGCAACGCTGAAGAACTACATCTCGCTGTGAGTGTCGAGACATCAAATACAATTCCCAAAATCCCGACTGCCAATTTTTTCTTATTAAATACACACACACACAGTCACACACACACACATACAAACGCATACAAATATATAAGCTGTGCTATACTATAATATAATGTTAGGCACGTCGGGCCTGTCGAACTTTTTCGGTGAAAAAAAAGCTTTCGCTCCCGTGCTCCCATTAGAGAACCGAAAAGTTTTTCATATTACGGGAGAGTCGAGCCGCATGTTCGCTTCATAGGCGTGCGTATATGTTAATGTCTGTATGTGTATGTATATATATATATATGTATGTGTGTGTGTGTGTGTGTGTGTGTGTGTGTGTGTGAATGTTTAAGTGTATTACTGCGTTTGCTCCAGTTTCGAGCGTAATTGTTCGGGAGTTGAAACTTCGTATTTCGTGATACAACGAATGCATCGTTCGCCATTCGTTCGGCTACAGAGTTAGACTTTCATAGAGCAAACGAAATTTTAATACGCCAAGTTCAGTTGAGCGCGTCGGACGTTGTCGTGTCGTGTTCCGTCCTCGTTCTTTAACGTACTTCTTCGTCGCAGGCCAAAACATTTCGTGTGCGTGGCGCGCGCGTGTATTGTGCGATTGTGTTTGTGTGCGTAGTAGTATTTCCGCCGCCTGCCGCTAGATATACGTATATATATATACGATAAAATACGAAATATACACACACACACATATATACAAATATATATATATATATATAGATATACATACATGCACATGTATACCTGGAGAGCAAAGGCGGCAACTGACGTAGTGGCTGGCGTGTAGTAAAAGTCATTAAAAAACTTATTCAATAGTATTTCACGCACAGGCATCGAGAGTTGAGTTGTATGTTGCCCATCAGCAAAAGCAACACAACAACAAAAAAAAAAAAACGCGCGCGCACTTCTTTTCAAACACACACATAGACACATACATAGTGCCATTATCGTATTATATATATCGTAACGTAACGTATCGTATCGTATTGTATATCGTATCGTTAGCATATCGTCATAGCTAACGCCATAGCCATAGCCATTGCCATCGCGATTGCGATTGTTAGCGCCATTTGCCATTTGCCATTTGCCATTTACCATTGCCTTTCGTCATGGTCTATGCCTCTAAAATTATTGCAGAAAAGCGCATGAAATTGCCAATAAAAGTTTAATGCTGCATTAAATTGCCTTTTGCTGGCTACCATCGATCAATATACATATCTATATATATATCACTCTCTATATATACATATATACAATCTAACGACAGTCAATTAAATGCTTTACATAAATACATTTAGACTATTTGGTATTTCTTGCCTGAGCCTTTAAACGTAAAGCAAAAAAAAAAATCAAATGTTTTCTATATATTTTTTGTTTTTTTTTTGTTGGCATTTTCGTTAAGCTCTATAGAACTTTTTGGATATCGTGTGCGGTGAAAGTATGCTCAACACGCTTGCTTACACAAATCACATGGAATTTATAATAATAAAATAAACGCATTACACGCAGACAATTTACTGTTAGCAAACGTTTTGACAACGCAACGTATACGCAATGTGCTATACATTGCTATGAAAATATCAATACCAATACCCAAAAGCTATGCCAATAGCAATAGCAATAGCAATAGCAATATAAATACTGATACCAATACGATTACAAGCCAACGAAATGCCAAAAGCAAAATCCGAAATAAGAAACTCATCATCATTTTTGCATTTTACTCATATCAGTCGCAGCACATGTCGTAGAATATTGAAGATGTTTTCATGGCAATGCTAAAGGCAATGCTAAAGGCAACGATTTTTGGTGGACTATCAGATACTGTCTCTCTGTGTTGTCTTACTGTGTCTATCTATACCATTGTCTATCTGTGCGTTTTGTTCACTTAACTGTCTGTCAGTTTTTCCTTTCTGTCCCATATACAGAAAAATTCTATTGGCAAATGCGCGCGCTTACGCCTCCAACGCCTACTTGAGCAGAGGCGGTGGCACATACATACAAACATACAGACATACACAAAACGAGGCGCATGACAGACGCACATTGTACACTTAAGGTTCAACAGCCCGACGATTGCCTGGCAAGCAGTGTCAGCTTCAGGGCCCAAAGCAGCCATTATCTTCGACAACGAGCTACAGACTCACTGTTACAGCAGCAGCAGCAGCAGACTCTGTCTCAGTATCAGACTCAGCCACAGTCTCAGCATCAGCCGCTGCTGTTTTAGTATCTTTGCTATATCTTGGTGTCTGTCTCAGTATCAGACTTCGACTTGAAGTCAACGTCAGTGTTGTCAGGCAGCATTTATTGCGTATACGTTGCGTTGTGCGCTCTCTCCTAAACTTTTGGTTGCCTTTCGGTTTCATCTTTTGTCTGCAAAAGTGGCAAAATGTAATTTTTGGCATTTTCTTGCTACTGCCAGCATAACCTGCCACACTCTCTCTCTATCTCTCTCGCTCTCGCTCTCTCTCTTTCTCTATCCATCCACTCTGTCTCGCTCTCTCTCTCTCTCTTGTTCTCTCTCTTCTTGCCTTTGCTTGTCTCTTTCATTTTTTGCCGTTCTGACCCTGCGGCAAGCAATTGCCAAGTGAGTTTCTTATATGCTGCTGCTTTGCTGGTTAATTCTATTGGCGTGTATTTCTACATTGCCAAAGAGTCTCGTGAGTAATATAACAAAAGCTAACGACATTGTTTATGAATCCATCCATTTCGATATGTTCATGTACGATATATGATATTGCATTGCCATTGCCATTGCCATTGTCTTTTGCTTTTGTTTTTGTTTTTTTTTTAGCTTTTTGCTAAAAGCAAAAATGATAAATTACAATTTTATGCTCAAGAGACAGCACAAAAACTTTATGTTATATTTAATTATTAAAACTTTGCTTAATAATTGAACTGACAAAAATATTTGTCAATTTTTGTAAAATTGAATTATGCAGCAGTTTTTCATTTTCACTGATGTAATGAAGTGGCAAGAGAATTTAATTAGTTTTCAGACTTTTAGTTTTGGATATCTTATAATTTTTCGTTTTTTTTTTTTATTTTATTTTTTTGTATTTCTTATGTTTGGTTTCCTTTACAACAGTAGCAACAGCAACAGCAGCAGCAGCTGCTTGTTTCCCTGCAAAGTCGCTCTGCCACTTTATTAAGTTCGCTTTCATTTTAATTGCTTGGCAACAATTTTTTCTGCTTCTGCTTCTGCTTCTTTCATTCTTTTTCCATAAATAAGAGCTCTAAGTAAGAAATTGTTGTCGTTGTCGTTGTTGTTGTTGTTGTTGTTGTTGCTGTTACTGCTGTTGCTTTTGTTACTGGCCTGGGAACTGAGAACTAAGAGCTAAGAGCTAAAAGAGCTAAGAGCTAAGAGAACTAAGAGCTTGCTGTGTTTTCTAACTATCGTGCAACTTGAACTTCAGTGTGTTGGCCATTTTAATTTAATACCTTTTGTATTAATGAAATTTTTGCGCGTGCAGACCAAATTATTTTACGCGAACTTTCAAATGCCAAACCCCCCCACTTTGAACTTTACTCCCTGCACTTAGTACTCCATACTCTATACTCTGCACCCTGAACCCCCCTGTGGACGTGGGTGGCTTTTGTTAGCCCACTGGGCGTATGCTTAACGTAAATCACATGCCGGCTGTGCGATAGCACTTTGCTTGCTTGCCTGCCATTCCTTCTCTCTCCCTCACTCTTTCTCTCTGGCTGTATGTATGATTGTGTGTCTATTTGTGTTTGTGTAAGTGTGCGGTACTTTGAGTTTACGTTGAGCGCTATTTAAATCAATTGTGTAGAAATTTTGAAAATAGAAAAAAAAACAACAAAAACAACAACAACAAAAAACTGTTTGCCAACTTGCAGTGAACACTTGGAAGACGTTTTGAGATGGTAGCGAAGCGTGAAAAGCAAACATAAATACATATCTATCACTCTCTCTCTCTCTCTCTCTCTCTCTGTCTGTCTGTCAATGGCTGAGAACATAAAAAGCAGTCGAAAGGAAATCAAATACATATAAACTATATACACACACACACACAGTTACACACATATATATGTGCATTCAAAGGAATATATATATCAAATGAATAAGAAGAAGAGATGAGTTGAGATGAGAAGCTAAGAAAGTCTAGCATAGATACACTTATCGAAAACTTTACTGTGTACGCTTATAAAATAGAAAACGACGCCGCTAAAACGTATAAAAAGAAAACATCGGAATCAAACGAAACGAAGTGAAGCGAATAAAACAACAGAATTCGAATTAAGACATAAGACAAAAGAAAGTGTGAGATTCTTGCACGTTCTCAATGTATAGATGAGTATATGTGCTTATGTGTGTGTGTGTGTGTGTGTGTATAGCAAGCAACAGAAACGTATCAAATTATAAGATAAGTACGAGTTACCACCGAATAAAAGGACCAACAACTTCAACTGCAACAACAACGAACAAATGAACCAATAAAAAATCGAAGAAAACACAAAAAATAAAAAAAAAATAAGAACAACAACAAACGAAATCGAAAACGAAAAAAAATCAACACGAATAAATAAATAATTTGCAAAAGCAAAATACAATACGAATACGAACTAACTTCGACGCCTTCTGTAGGAGCATACAAAACTATCATTTAAATTAGAAACACATTCCTTCAGTTGACTCCCACAATTTTGTGTAACTTCGCACGTGTGTGCGTGTGTGTGTGTTCGCCGGCTTGGGTGTTTCTACTGTTTGCGTTTATTTGTAAGACAAAGAATACTCAAGTTTTTTTTTTTTTTTGTTGGACACACGCAACGGCAACTGCGCATAATTTATACATAAGTCCCTTTTTGTAAGGTTGCCTGCTGGCCAGCAACGACAAGTCCATTCGATATAGTATATATATATATACCATATATATATATAGTCACTCTTCATTCACATTTTGACATTTGCGTGAAACTCTTGTCAAACTGGCTGCAGCGAAATTAATGTGCGATAGCGCAACAACAGGATGCTTTCTGACCAGAAGCAGTGGCCGCAAGGTGAGTTAATATAACGACCTAACAATATCATATGAAAGGGTATCACATAATACCTTTTGTATCTATATATATATATATGCTCAAGGCAGATAGCAAGAAAATATATTTATAAATAACACATTAACTAATGATGGTCCTTGGTATGTTATGAATACCTCAAGAGATCGCAAAAAGCACCAGACATGACCTTTTGTGCATTCACAATTTGCCCGCAAGTAGAAGAGTATACCCTGTCGACAATTTAAAGTTGGCTATGCACTGCTTGTGTAAGAGTTACTGTTGCCTATGATGACAATATATTTTTTTCACAATTTAATTATTATAGAATACAGAATTAATATTGCCAAAAATGTTATACATTTTATTTATATATTTTTATGTTATATTTATTTAATTATTTTATATTTATTTATTTGTTTATTTTATATTTATTTATTTGTTTTATATTTATTTATTTATTTTATATTTACTTATTTTTTTATTTATTTGATATTTTTTTATTTATTTTATATTTTTTTTTTTATTTTATATTTATTTATTTATTTGATATTTATTTATTTATTTTATATTTATGTATTATTTTATATTTATTTGGTATTTATTTATTTATTTTATATTTACTTATTTATTTTATATTTATTTATTTATTTTATATTTATTTATTTATTTTACATTTATTTATTTATTTTATATTTATTTATTTATATTATATTTATTTATTTATTTGATATTTATTTCATTATTTTATTTTTATTTATTTTATATTTATTTATTTATTTGTTTATTATTTATTTATTCTATATTTATTTATTTTATGTTTATTTATTTTATATTTATTTATTTGTTTTATATTTACTTAATTATTTTATTTTTATTTATTTTATATTATTTATTTATTTGTTTATTTTTTATTTATTTATTTATTTTTTTATACTTATTTATTTATTTATTTTATATTTATTTATTTTATATTTATTTATTTATTTATTTCATATTTATTTATATTTTTATATATATATTTTTTATACTATATACCCTTCAAATTTTACTGCTAATGGGTATCATCATTTGCGCACAAAACTACTATATCAAAGAACTTTCTGCTTTATGCATATTATGCTTTGTTGTGGCTTGCACTGCGTGTTGCATAATAGAAAAACATCTCTGGAATACTATATAACAAAACAAAAAGTAAAAAGTAAAAAAAAAAAAATAAAAAATGCTTTGCTTAAGATGTAGATTGTAAACTTAAAAGCAACACCTTGTATTTGTATGTATGTGTGTGTGTGTGTGTGTGTATGTCTGAGATAATAGATAAACCTAACAAGCTTTACTTGCATAATTTGACTGAAAGGGCAAAAGTTTCTTGTAAAGTAAGCTTTACCTACATATATATATATAATCGCATAATAGAAAGCAAGAAAATATGATTAAAGAGATTTTATAAATGGTTTTTATAGCAGTTCTTGAAGTACTTGCGGCAGCTAAAACTTCCTGACTGTTGTTTGAAAATTGTTCGTCATTGCATTTGGAAAAAACAAAAAGAACCAAAAAAAAAAAAACATCTAAAGAATATATCTGAGAATATTATGATTATTATTAAAACATAAGACATCTGATAAACTCGAATGACAAAGTGAAGGCCCAAAAGGCATTTTACACTCTCACCTCGAACTACTGCATATTGTTTAGCCTCTGGCTGTGCCACAGTCAGAGTCACAGTCACAGTCATAGTCATTTGCTTGCTATTGCCTTGTGTGTGTTATGCCTGATGCCTCATGCCGCTTGTCTATAGGTATGGGCTGTGGGCAGAGAAGTTGCTCAAATTGTCATGACGCTGCATAAAATACTCATATCCTGATTTTGACAGGAATGGAACGGAAACCATCTGAACGTTTCTTCCCTTTCTTTCTCACTCATTTCTACGTTATGCTTCTCATTCACAATTCGCTTTCGTTCACATCAAATAAATTCGCTAACATATTTGCATGCCATTTTTATTTCTCTTTAATATTTATTTATATGTTTTGTTTGTGCGAATATATTTTTATATATGTGTGTGTGTGTGTATGCCAGTGAGAATTTGTATAAGTGTGTGTGTGTGAGTTTTATGCAAATATTGTTTTTCGTGCTTTGAGCTGTGCGACTATTTTCCACTTGTGACTCTGTAACCCGACGCGGCTTTTGCTCTTTACTCTCTACTCTCGCTTCCCACCTATATTCTCTCACCTACGCTCTTATTATGCTCCCTTCTGTCCCTCTGCCTTATTGCT
This sequence comes from Zaprionus obscuricornis, assembly GCA_037044475.1. Classification (NCBI taxonomy): domain Eukaryota; kingdom Metazoa; phylum Arthropoda; class Insecta; order Diptera; family Drosophilidae; genus Zaprionus; species Zaprionus obscuricornis. Next base: position 58,064 of record JBAMBR010005215.1, on the reverse strand, counting down.
ATATGTATGTTGTTTTTCTTACCGCCTGCGCTTTGACGCTCGACACTGAACGATTTTTGTGTGTGCTTTGTAATTCTTTTACGTTTCATTTTTTTTTTCTCCTGTTGTTTTTTTTTTTTCTGTTCTTCGTTACATCAACAATTTATGTGCTATTTATGCGGATGAATGCATAATGCATAAATAAAATTTGCGTAAAATAAATAAAAATGCATATTTTATAGACGAGCATGAAGCGTTACGTTAAGTTACGTTACGTTGCGTTGCGTTTCGTTTCGTTGCGATGCAAAGCGAAGCGCGCACAATTTTATTTGCGTTTAAATTTTTATTTTTTAATAAAGTGCTTTAAGTGGTGGAACAGCAGCAGCAGCAGCAGCAGCAGCAAAAGCAACAGTAGCAACAGTAACAGTAGCAACATTAACAGCAGCAGGAGAGTTGATGGTTTCAAAGGGTTCTACTTCTCCTTCATTTTTTTTTTGTTGTTTGCCCCAAGCGCAAGCAATAAAGTGCACTCGAAATTTTATATATATATATATATAATTTTTTTGCTGCAGCTCTAGGAAACTAAACTACTTAAAGGCTCAGTGGCTCAGAGGCTCAGAGGTTTTGAAGTCCACTTCAAATATTGAAATAAAATTTCATTTAAGCATTGATGCGATAGCGACTTCCGGCAGACCTACGGCAAATCCGCCCCCCAACCATAGACACGCCTCTCGTTTTCGCCTCTCTCTTCGTCTTCTGCAAAATATTTGCACAGATAATGGCTGGGCCGAAGTGTTTGTTAGCCTGTTTGTTTTTCCTTTGTGGCCGCAATTCATTTGACACACACACACACACACACACATAGACATAGTATGTATATGTATATATGAACGCCCCAACGGCTGCATAATTAAATTTCACTGTGACAGCTTTTAAGGCGTTGACGTGGGCGTGGCATACACTGGCATGTTAATGAACTCCATGAAGCGTTGAACATGCGCGACAACGAATGCATTGACTGCAAAACGTAAGCAAAAGTCGAGTCAATCAATTGTCACAGTCTTACAAATATATATATATACTTACCAATGAAGGAATATTAGCTATAGCTATAGCTATGAAATGACAACTAATTAATTTCTCTTAGCGAATGTTTTGTCTTCACATTGTGACATTAACTAAAATATAATTGAATTTATTAATGCTGCTGTAGTAGTGCTGCTTTCTTTCATAGATTATCCGTTTTCATTAAATGCTAATTGCACTTATCCTTTGAGCCTAATTATATAATGTGCTAGTCATTGAATTTGTTAAGTTTCTCTGTCGAATTTAAATTTAATCAATATATCAAGTATACGTCACGTTCATCTTAGGGTGGCAATATGCTTAAGCAATACAAAGTTACACACGCATACATACACACACACTGAGAGACATACACAATAAAGTAGTTGTTGTTGTTGTTTCGGTCCTTTTGTGTTTGCCTTAATTTGTGGCCAACTAAACCTGAACCTCAGTGTCGAGCCGAGCTTCCCAATTTGCTGCTGCCGTATCCCATGTCTTAATTGTTGTTACCCCTGCGTGTCATCTATTTGTACAGTTTGTGCTGCCAGCTGCAACAGACAACTATTATTAACAACAATGACACCAAGGAGAGTGACAAAGAGAGTGACAAAGAGAGAGAGAGAGAGAGAGAGAGAAGTTCATGTTGCCGCATTTGACAATTAATTGTCGTCTGTGAATTGTTTGAAATAATATGCCATATAATGCCTTGTCGCACTGTTTGTTAAGCCAAATTGTCGGAATATTCTCAAATAATTTCTCTGACATTTAAATTTATATTATATGTTGTTATTTTAAGCGCTCGAATAAATACATGAAATTCCAATTTCATATTATGCACAATGTGTGAATAAGCTTTTGAATTTAATTTAAAAGCCAAAGGCGAAAATGTTTTCCCCAAAAGCTAAATAAATAAATAAATAAAATAAATAAATAATTTAATTCAATTAAATGCTAAATATGTAAAGTTAATTAAATAAGATTTTACTTGTATAAATATGTTTGAATTCATTAGCATTTGTGCCAATGGCCTTCGTTCACGATCTTATCAATTACAGAGACAAATTACATGACTTGCATATGTCGAATGTCGTCAGGCTTACAATGTGTAAATGTTGTAGATATAGATTTAGATACATTTGCATGTGTGTGTGTGAGTGTGTGTGTGTGTATAGATACATATATTAATTAAATGCTTTGGGCTTAGCAAATAAAAACAATGTAATAAATTCTGATGGCCACAAAAGCCAAGTGGTAATTATTCAATCTTCTCAATATTTCTATCTCTTTCTTTGCCTATTGTCTATTGTCTGCTTTTGGTTTTTGTTTTGTTGTATCCAAAAAAAAAAAAAACAAGAAAAATGCAAAAACAAAAGTGCGATAAATGCTGTGTAAGTCAAATCACATACTTTGGCAATCAATCAAAGTGTCGGGCAATCAATCAACTCGAGTCGACCAACTGTAGACACAATAGACTCTCACTCTCTCTCCCTCTCTTACTCTCTCTCTCTCTCATACACTCACTCACATTTTGTTAGATAAATGCAAAATCAAATGGAATATCTCCATAAGCTACAAGCTCGCTTCCCTTTCCACTCTCATTCTCTCACTCTCTTACTATCTCTATCTCCTTCGTTCATCCCCTTTCTATTTAAAGCAATTGCTGACTTGGCTGACTTGCCTTGTATACTTTTGTTGCCATTATTGTTTAGGCCAAGTTACAATTATGGTTAGTCAATTATTAGAAACAAAACGGGGCCAGCAAATGACAAAAAAAGCAGCGCAAGTGATTAGCAGCTCGACTGCGACTAATGTCTCTGCTGGCCTTTATAGACGTACGAGCAGTTTTTACCCAAAAATACACAACACACACACACACACATACACATAGTGAACTATTAATGGCGTCTGTGCGGGCATAATTACAATTTGAGTCAATTTCCGTTTGAAGTTTCTTTTTTTTTATATTTTCTTTTTCCTTTTTTTTTTTTGTTGATTTTATTGATTTGTGGAGTCACGCAACTTCCTGCCCACTGACTGACTGCCTGTCGCCTAAGGGTTCTGTAGGTTCTCTACTGTTTTATGCCTTGAAAATATCTTGAGCAAGTAATTACCAGAAATCATCAATAATTTAACAGCTCTTCATGGAATCCCATGGCTGACGCTGCATCAACATTCAAACAAAATTTTCAATTAGTTCAGCGCACAGCTAATACAAACAGTGAGCAGGGGTGGAGGATGTGTGGATGGGTTGTAGGCTGTGTGGTAGGTAAAATTTTCTTTGGGTTGTGCAAGTAGCTGCTGACTAAGCGTAAAAGACAACGTCATGAAGTTTAAGTGACTTTTTAAAAAAGCTTGGCGAGACGCGCATGACTCACATGTGTAAAAGTATATACAATAATGTGTTAATGTGTCTCTGTATATATATGTGTGTGTGTGTGTGTGTGTGGGTTAAAAACATTCATTCGTTAATTTGCATTTCTTGGAAGTAGCAGTTGAAGGGAAAATACAAACAGTAAGATAGAGTTGAGCTTGAAGGCAGCTAAAGTCTTGACTCTATGCTGTGCTCCAATTTACGTAAATGGCCAACGACATTTGCCGTTTTTCATTTTTCGTTTTATGTCTTATTGGATTTACAGACGCTTAACTACCAACTATATTACATAGATATACAAATATATATATATATATATATATATATAGATATATAGTAGTTGTAATACATAGATGCGCTTTCTACTAATTTGTACAACACATTGCGGTTTAATTAATACACACTAAGCGCCTGCAGTGTTGTGCAAGAAGTGTAACAAGAAATTGGCAAGCACTGGCAAAGTGTCATACATAGTGCCCCACAGTGCAATGCATAATTGAATAGAAAATGGCCAGAAATGTCGACTACCTCGAGTTGATGTTAAGGTTTGAGTTGGAGTCATAAAAATGATTACACTGAACTTGACATCTGCACCAGCGGACAATGGCTGAAAGATGTGGCAACAGACAGACAGAAGGAGAGAAAGAGAGAGGATGAGACACACACACACATACATATAGAGAGAAAGAGAGAGAGAGAGGGAGAGACATACACAATTGGCTTTACATCGCCGAGTGTCCAATAAGCGAGTGTTTGCAGTCGCCTCTGGCGGCATTTCATTTGTTCCTTTTGTTTTTTTTTTTTTTTTTTTTTTTTGCTGTGCTGACCAAGCCAAAGCACGCGATGCACTCAAATTTAGCTGCATACATATACATATATGCACATGCATATGCATGCATATTGCCATAGCTATAACTATGCTTATGCATATGTATGTGCCCCTCTTTTTTTTTGGCCAGCAAAATGCAATGAAGCTAGCGGCAAAAGTTTAGTACGTCATTTTGGTCAGCGGCGAGGCGAGGCTGCACACTTGTTCACTTATTGAAAATTCAGTTGTCCAAATGTACAGCGCAATATATGCTACGCCTTCAAAAGATTGCGGCAATGGCAGCACGCAAACAAAAAGAAAAATACTATGAACAAGTTCTCAAGTATAGTGCAAGTAATGCAAAACTGTGCTAATGATGCAATTGTTGAAACTCTGAATTATTTATTTTAGGCAAAAAAAAAAAAAAATAAAAAACAAAAAAAAAAAGCGAACTAACTTAGAATTTAGCATAAAGACACTTTAATAGTTTAATGCCCACGAGCGGTAAAAGTTTTATGGCCGCGCACAAAATATGATAGAAATATATAATAATATACTAAATATATATATAGTATATATATATAGTCGCATAATACTCATGTCTCTTTGAGTCAGAGAAAAGGGCATTTTGTTTCTTTGTTTGCTTTCCCTCTTATCCTCTTGTGTCACTCTGTGTCTGTGTGTGTGTGTGTATTTGTGGCAAACTTTAGTGGCATCTGCAAAACTTTTGTCAAAGTTGCACAACATCAACACAACAATAACTATAATAACAACAAGCGCAACAACAACAACAACAACAATCATAATAATAACAACAATAATAATATAGCAATAGCAACAAAAAAAAATATAAACGTTGCTTAGGCAAAGAGCAGAGCAAGAAGCAACATATGTCAAAGTTTGGCAATTTCAAAGATTTTGTGCCCCGAGTGAACATGATTTTTGGCAACCGCAAAGCAACAGAACAGAGCGCAAAGGGCATGTAGCGTAACGTTTTCGAACATAGTTTGAAGAGAGTTGGACACTCAAGTGTGTATACTTGACTGTGGCTGCAATGCTGCTGCTGCTTCTATTGCTGCTGAGATTCATTCTGTCTGCAGGCTACAGCTGGCCACAGTCAACGATAAGTTGTTCAGTTTGATGGGAGGGTTTTCTTCTGCTTTAACTATGTGGCCCATGGCCTGCCCTATGCTGGCCTGCTGTTGTACCCATGTTCTGCCCTCTGCTGAACTCTGCTGTTCTGTCCAGGCATTAATCCATTAAAAACTTCGTTTTCTCTCTCTCTCTCTGTGTGTGTGTGTGTGAGTGTGTATGGCAGCTGCAACTTCATTTAAACTAAATTTTTGTTGGACTTCTCTTGCGCTCTTCCTTACTCATTCTCTGTCTCTATCTTTCTACCTCTCATGCTTACTTCGTGCTTCTTTCTTTGCCATCTGCATCCCATGACACGGTAAAGTTTCTGTACATTGTTGCTGTAGCGTGTGACATCATCAACGTCACGTGCCAGAGCCTGGTTACAGTTATGTATGTTAGTTTTGGTACAGTTGCCTCGCAGGTCTTATTCTCCTTCTCTCTCTATCTCTATCTCTCTCTCGCTCTCTCTTTTTCGCTCGCTTTCTCACTTTGTGCACACGAGAAACTCACTGTGACGTGGCACTGACAGAAATTGCAGTTGACGTGGCGCGAAATGTCCGCAACAACAACAACAAAAAACGCGTCCAACTTTGTAACGAAATAATTATTGCATACTTTGTGGGGCGCGTCTTATACAATCTGTCCCAAAAAAAAAAACCGAGAGAACGAAAGAAATACAAAATAAAAAGCATTCGATAAGCGGCGTCAAAAGTGGCATTTTGATTGTAGTGCAACCAAATCTCTTCCGCTTTTACCCCCCCCTCACTCTCCCCCCCCATACTTGGCCGTTCGTCTTGCTGTGCCTGAAATTGGTTTAATTAATGCAAAACAAAATCTTTTAGCGCGGCTTAAGTGGGCGTAGATTTAGTAGCAGCAAGCGGCAGCTGCTCTTACTCTCAGCTGGGGAAAGTGACAACAATAGCAAAAGCAACAACAACAACAACGACAATTAACATTTAATTTATGCAACGTCGCGTTGCACTTTAGATTTGCATTAAGCTCTGCGCATAAATTAAATGATTTACTAACTAAAATAAACGTTTTAATTTTTTTTTTTTCTTGTTTTTTTGTAACTGCAGGAAAATGGAAGATCAGTTCCTGATGTTACTGCCAGTCCGGGTCGTGCACCGCCCGGCCCGCTGCCCGCCAATCAGCTGTCCGGTTTGGGCAATCAACAGCAGCATCATCACCATGCCAATCAACAGCAGCAGCAGCAGCAACATCAACAGCAGCAGCAGCAGCAACATCATGGCAACCAGAACCAACAGAATCGCAATCAAAGCGGCAACTCAAATGCTGCTGGCGGTGTCAAAGATCCGGTGCTGCTTCAAGGTGATTTTCGTAAAGTTAGTGGCATCAGTTCCGAGATCTTTCGTCAGATAGAAGCGGTCGAAAATGATCATGATCCAAATACGGCAGCAGCACTGGAAGCCGTCGAACGTCGTGGCGAGATGATTGTACGCATTTTAGAGCCACGTTCCATGGGCAGTAAACAGGCTGTAGATGCGGCACATAAACTAATGAATAAAGCCGATGGTCGACACACAGTGCAATTGGTGGAGATTGTAAAGCGACCCGGTCAAACACTTGGCCTCTATATACGTGAAGGCAATGGCGCCGATCGTACCGATGGCGTCTTTATATCTCGCATTGCACTTGAATCAGCAGTGTATAACAGCGGTTGTTTAAGGGTAAGATTGAGATTTATCTATATCCCATAATGCAAGTGTGCAAGTGTTGCCTACATCATTGACATCAATTTATTTCATCACAAATATTTAACAAGAAAACAAACTTAGGTTTGGTGAGCCGAAAAAGTCCTATGTTTCTATGGTGGCTATATGATAAACTTATCCAATTTAGACCAAATTTATATGAGAATTATATGTCATCAATGAACATAAATTCCGCAAGTTTCAGGCGGATAGCTTAAAATATAAAAAAAAATTACAATGAAAAACTTAATTTCCGACCGATTGTTCCTATGACAGCTATTATTATATAGTGGTTAGATTTATGCGAAATTTATTTGAGACGTGTAAGTCGTCACTAAATCCAAATCCTGTAAGTTTCAGCCGTATAACTTAACAAACGTAGAAAAACCAGCATTTTGGGTCAATCGTCCCTATGGCAGCTATATGATATAGTGGTCCTATCCGGCCGGTTTAGACTTAAATACAGCTTATGGGTATAGGGACTATGTCTATCAAGTTTCTTTGATATAGCTTTAAAACTTAAAAACTAGTGTGAGTTGGAAAATACAGACAGACGGACTGTCAGGCAGTTTTTGATCCTGCTGTCGATGCTGATCAGGAATATAAATTATATAAACGCTGTTGGGTTTAGAAGCGCTACAAACTCTTGCGTAACATAAATATATCCCTACAAAATTATAGTTGCAAGGGTATTAAAAAAAATATGAAGGAATTCATGCTATTGCTAGTTTCTATTAATTATATAGAAAGTTTCAATATGCAGCAAAGCAAGAAATAAGCTTTAAAAAGTTTAGTCTAAAAAGCTATTATTGATTTTTCATTTTTTTTTTGTCCTATTACCTTACACTGTGATTGGTTTTGAATGTGTTACGCTTTAAATTTACGTTTGGTTCGGTTTTTGCAGGTGGGCGACGAAATCCTGGCCGTCAATTTGGTTGATGTCACTCATATGTCGCTCGATGATGTCGTCATCATCATGTCAATTCCTCGCCGCTTGGTGCTTGCCATACGACAGAGACGTGGCAATCGTGGTGCTGGCTCACCGGGACCACCCACATTGACTAGACCGGAACAGAAGCCGCCACCGGTTGTTGTTATCAAACGTGATCTCCGAGATGAGGACCTGGATGATACGGATCGAATGCCGAGGCCGCGTTCATCACGTGAAAGACGTACAGGTAGTTTAAAATGTGTGCCGTGTATAATATGCTAATCCGTATTTTTTTCTTTCTCTCTCTCTCTCTCTCTACCTCTCTGTCTTGTTCCCTTGGGGCCCACTGACAATTTGCATAGGCGATGGACGTGAGATGACCGAATCACGTTCACGTCTGGGACTTGGCCTTAACAACTATAGTCCACAGTCGGAACAATTGGATATGTATTATAATACACGCGGTGGGGTTAACTCAATGGGTGAACCACCAAATTGGGGCTATAAGCCACCAGCACCACCATCATCGGTCATTACCGAGCAGCCTACCAAGGGACATGCATTTGCGCCGTCGCATGCATACTATCAGAATGCCGGCACACTGGAGAGTCTGGCGGAAAAGGTGCATGCCTTTTATCCAGGTGCACCAGGTCAACCAGTTGGGCCATCACGTCGCATGTCAACGGGCACCGGCAATGTGGGTTTGGCTCAGCAGCATGCACGTTTCCCACGCTCCGGTTCGGATCAGCATTTGCCGCGTGTTGAATATGCGGATTATAGCAATTCCTTGGGACGTCATTCACTGTTGCGTTCCAGTCTTAAGCCTGGCACTGGTGCGCCTATGCCTGTCGGTGTTGGTGGCACACTGGGACGTTATGGACGCTATGAGCAGCAGCGTGGCGGTGTACCAAAATATGGGCCACAGGTGCCGGGTGCTCAATCACTTACACGTCGCTCACGACCTAATCTTGATTACTCCAGCGATACGGAGGCTACTATTGGACCACGTCCTAGTTACTATTATTATAATCGACCTGCCATCGGTAGCATGCCACGCGGTGCCAGTGGTGTGGGTGGTGGTGCAGCTGCAGCTGCTGCTGCTATGCTTGCTGGCACCACAGATCTCAATAAGTTCAACTCTTTGCCCAGAGAACGTCAGGGCGTTCGATTACAAGGCATACGGTCACGTCTAGGTGATCGCATACTTGATGAGAATGATGGTAATATTTCGGCACCAGAATTCGATGCACGTCGTGGTCGTGATCTACGTCAACGCATTATTCCCAACACAGGACCGTCGATCTTTACGGCCGATGAGTATCGTGCGTGGTTACGGCGTGCGCCTAGTAGCTCAGCTATTGCGGAACAGATGCGCATGACGCGTGACATGTTTGCACAGCCGCGCTCGCAGCGCTTCTCTTGCAGCGCTGAGAATATTCATGATGCGCTAAGAAATGTAAGTTGAACATAGAATTAATAGATAATATATAAAAAAAAATAAAATATATAAAAAAAAAAATTATAAAAAAATTAAAAAAAAAATATTTGAATTTCTCCTTTTTTTTTAGACCGAAAGCATTTACTCGAGCAGAACCGGCATTCTAGGCGCTGGCACGCTGGATCGTAATCTAGGACTGACCCGACCCATTTCCGCATTGCCCGTACGCTCCATGTCATCGCAACACATAGGCGGCGCCGGTTCTATACGCTCGCCCAGCATACGACGCATGCGTCAACTTTTGGAGCTATCCGCTGGCCCGGCTAGTCCCAGTGGAAGCATTATGAGCACCGCTGGTCATCAAAGTCCGGCACCAACTCCAAGCGCAACATTGCCGCGTTCCCATCGTCAAATCGATATCAATCCAGCTGAATTTGCCAAATATAAATTGGACAAACCTATTGTAGATATTGGCGGTATCTCTGGCATGCTATGGATACATTTACTAGCAGGTCGTGGACTACGCACAGCCCCGGAGCTTGGAGCACAGCATCCTGCCGGTGGTCCGGTGCAATCATCACAAACACGTGATCTCTACTGTGTCATCGAATGCGATCGTGTGCATAAGGCGCGCACGGTTGTGAGATCAGGTGATCTACAATTCGATTGGGATGAATCATTTGAATTGGATCTGGTTGGCAATAAGCAGCTAGATGTGCTCGTCTACTCCTGGGATCCACAGCATAGACATAAGCTATGCTATCGCGGTGCTATTTCATTATCTGCCGTCTTGCGGCAATCTCCATTACATCAGCTGGCTTTAAAGGTTGAACCACGTGGCACTATCTATATACGCATGCGGCATACTGATCCTTTGGCGCTATATAAACGTCGTGGATTACCTAGTTTACGTGCTGGTTATCCAACATTATTTGGTGCTGATCTTGAAACGGTCGTAAATCGGGAATCCAAGGGTGCGCCTGGCTGTGCACCAGTACCAATTGTATTGCGACGTTGTGTGGAGGAGGTGGAACGACGTGGTCTTGATATAATCGGACTGTATCGTTTATGCGGATCGGCGACAAAGAAACGTCTGTTGCGCGAGGCTTTTGAGCGTAATAGTCGCGCTGTGGAATTGAGCCCCGAACACGTTCCTGATATTAATGTTATTACTGGAGTGCTCAAGGATTATCTCAGAGAATTGCCGGAGCCACTATTTACGCGTTGTCTCTTCCAGATGACAGTCGATGCATTGGGTGCGTAATATTATAACTTTCTTTTTTTCTAATTATACTTTTGGAAGGGAAATAATCCGAAAAGATTTTCTTGGAAAACTGTCCCGGAAACTAAGAAACTTAGAAATTTTTCGTAATATTTTTTCACATATTGATTTTTTTTATGCTTATTTTACAGCTGTTTGCCTGCCAGATGATCCTGAAGGAAATGCGAAACTAATGCTTAGCATACTCGACTGTTTGCCCAGGGCGAATAGGGTAAGTTTTGAATGCTACAAGTAATCGTTTTAACTATTGTTTGATCTAAATTTTTTTGTTATACTAATTTAGGCCACCTTAGTTTTCCTGCTCGATCATTTGTCGCTGGTCGTATCGAATGCGGAACGTAATAAAATGTCCGCTCAGGCGCTGGCCACTGTGATGGGTCCACCGCTGATGCTGCATTCAGCTAGCGCACAGCCTGGAGCTGATATTGATCATGCTCAGCCGATAGCGGTGCTTAAATATCTGCTGCAGATCTGGCCACAGCCCCAGCATCAGCATCAGCAGCAGCAACAACAGCACCATCATCAGCAACAGCAACAGCAGCAGCAGCAGCATCAGCAGCTGGCTCAACACATGGGCGGCTTGGCCGCAGCCAGCAGTATGAGTAATATGGCAGGTGTTGCTTCAGGTAACGTAATCGCTGTGTCAATAATAATCGTCAAAAATTACACTAACACAATTGTCCCATTAATCGTCCAATTAACTCTACACACACACACACATATATACACATGTACACTAACACATATATACACACATTGACACACACACATACACACACACAGACGCGTGTTTTAAACTAGTGGCACTTGCAAGAGTTTCTTTAAGCTTTGAATGTGCAGCAACAAATAAGCAAAAAATAAAAAAAGCAGCCCCCAAGTTTTTTATTCAAATATTAAATCAAAATATTTCATATTTTAAAGGCGGCACGGAATCCGTTCACATACACACGCATACATAGATAAACACATACACATATACAGACATTAAGAAACACACTCACACACACACATACACATACACACACACAGTGACATTTGATCAGCCCCAGTCCCAGCCACCAAAATGATCGTTCACATTAATATTGATTAATACAGAGTCCTATGTAGACAGGTCGGCGCGGCGAGTCAACAGGGCAGCGTGGAAGCAAAGTCAATGTGTTGCCAGCGGACAGACAGCAAATTCTACTGCAGCAGCAGCAGCAGCTCATGGCGGCGGGCAACCTTCTACGCTCGTCCACTTCGGTAACCAACATACTCTCCCAAGGCCATCATCAGCTCTCAGCCACAGCCAACAATCATCTGTATCAATCAGTAGTGGGTCAGTTAGCTCAATCGCATCGAGCCTTGCAACAAGCGGTGCAACAGGTAAACAAACAGTAACAACAAACAACAAGAACAACAAACAACAAGAACAAACAACAGCAAACAATAGTAAAAAACAATTAACAATAAAGAAACCAACGAGAACAACAAGAACAATAAAAAATAATACAAAAAAAAAAACAAGTTTCTGCAAAAATTTCTTAGATAAACAAGGCTGAAAAACATAAATAGAATTTCATTAGATGCTGAAAAGTTCTTAGCCAAAGCTTGCATTTTTGAATATTTCTTTACTTTTTCGCTAAAGAAAAATTAATCAGATTTTCTATTTTTTTGAATTTTGAATGAAAATCGATTTTTATTAGATATTTTTCATATAAAGATTTTTCAATAATAAATAAGAATTTTTTTGCTAAAATAATTTGTGAGAATTTTAATGAAAATTAATTTCAATATTTTGATTATTAAATAATAAAATTTATGCTATATTTTAGCTGCTATTCTCAACTCTCGAAATATTTTTAACTATTTAAATAAATTCAAAAATTATAAGAATTAAATTTCTTATATAATTTTCTGAGTCTTCTAAATTTCATGCTCACAGAAGAGACTGTGCTAGAAAAAGAATTGCAACTGGCAATAGCTTCGTAAATTGAATTCTCATATCTTACATATACATATACAAACATACATATACATACACACACACACACACACATACATACATACATGAAACATTTTCAAAGACTCTTTCTTGCTCTTCTAACTTTTCCTGTTGACCGTTTGTAAAAGCCTAATGATACTATATTCAATTGAAAAAAAAAAAAAAAATAAAAACTATAATTTATAGTTCATATATATATATATATATCTATACTATATATATAAAGCATTCTATATTGTTCATTTGATTTGTGCTTTTTAAAGAAATTAAAAAAAAAAATTAATAAAAATAATTCATGATTTGCTTTCAAAAGTTTGATCAACGTTGTAATTGTGATATATACTATATATACTAATACTACTATAATAAATATGTGTAACTTAACAATCTTAATACTAATATTAAATATTAATAACAATATTGATATTCATAATGATAATGGTTATAATGATGATTTGAGCGATGTGATAAATGTTAACGGCGTGTTAAGCATGATTGGCCCACTACTGGTAAAAAAAAAAAATGAAAAAAATAAAAAAAAAACAAAAACATATCGAATATATATATATACTTATTATACATATAGTACATGTAATACTTAAATATTAACAATCCAATATGTTGTACTATAATATATATTCATAACTGTATAACTGTACTGTATTGTATCGTCGTATATGTTAACATTCGTCATTAACACAACAACAAATTAAAACACTTTGTAAAACGCCACATAAACCAAAAAAAAAAAAAAATCATTGTACAAAATTTCATTTCAATGCATTTAACGCCTTGTTATCCTTCTGTAAATTTCCTTCTTGTACTTTTGTCATAATTGCAAACCTCAAGCAAGCTGATTGTACTGTTAATTGCAGCAGCACTCGTTTTATTTCCTATAAAAGTATAGCGATATTTCGTCCGATTGCTAAATGAACAAAAGTGACAAAAAAAACAAAAAATTCATTTTGTTTTTTTTTGCATATATTTTGAATCCTTTATCACTTTTGCTCTATGCACATTCTTATAGTCCTGTACTGCACAAGGCACCCTGTTTCTGCATGCTATACACACACACCCACACACACACAGACAGACGCCCGTTATTTTCCACCTGCACAAAACAGACAAACATTATCATTAATTCATACTTGAAACATTTACATCACTTTCAACTTTAAACAAATATAAAAAAAATATACTAAACATTTAATTGGTAAAAACACAAAATTGGCCGCATCCTGTTTGACAATCGCATTTAAAACGAATGAAAAAAAAAAAATTTTTAAAATTCCTTTTGTGAAATTTGTTTTTTGTACTATATATATATATGTCCATGTCCATGTCCATGTCAATGTCCAGCCACGCCCACTATCACCCAGAATTCACACGCACTAACTAAAATCAAAATTCAAAAATTTATCAACCAAACACAAATTCACACTCTTGTATACCATCACACTCACAGACACAGACACACACACACACAGATACAGAAAGCACCAAAATCCGCGTATAACTGTCCCCCAATATATATATATATATTTAACATACATAAAATATATTAAATATCTAATACTATTTGTCAATACTTAATAATTCTATATCAATATCATATTGCTTGTCCCTTTCTCTCTCTCTCTCTCTCTTCCTCTCTTCTATTCTTTTGCTTTCTTTGTATGTTCATTTGCAGCCTTATCAATTGGCGGGCTCAGTGGCCTCAGCAATTCCAGACCAATCGCCACTGCCACTTCCAGGCACACCCTCCCCAGGCAGTAGTTCAGCATCAACGGGCTCCGGCTCGGGTTCGGGTTCGGGTTCCGGTAAGAGTAAGTAATCAATTACTACAATTGCACTTTTCATTTTTTATACTCATCAATTGATATTCCCATAGGTACTGATACCATCAAACGCGGTGCCTCGCCAGCATCTGTTAAACAAGTTAAAATCATTGATACACCCAGCCCATACTCGATTGTGCAAAAGAAACCATCGCTGCAAAAGGATACGCCTATTGATATAACAACGCCAACTTGTCATACAGAAACGAATCAGGCGGAAAACAGTAGCAGCAGCACAATAGCTCAACGTAAAGGCGTTGATTTCTATGATTCGCACAAAACACACAGCAAGCCCAGCGATGATTTATACATTTCCAAGTATGCCGCCGGTAATAGTAATAGCAACAGCAGCAGCAGCAGTCACCTAGATACAAAGAAGAACAATTATACAAGCAGCTATAGATCAACAAATGCAACAACTAGTGCCACTGCCACTGATGATTATAAAGCCATACGCAATAAATCGAGTGCCACATCTAGCTCGAGCTCATCACAGGCAACAGTGTTAAGTGCTGGTTCAACAGCGACATCGGCACCAACCACATCATCTGATGACTCTGATGATTTGGTTTCATATAAATCATCGGCTTCAACAAATGCATTGCTGGCACAATCGCAAGCAATGACCACCAGTCAACTGATGTCAAAGTATTTGAAACGTGAGCCACGTGTGCAATTTACGCCCATCAAATCACCAGATTCACCATCACCGCCCGGTGGTGGCGATGGCTTACCCAAAGGCACCTATCAGCTAGTAACGCCAAGTTCTAGCACTAGTTGTTTGGCCAAACCTGGTGTCAGCACTGGTGCCATAAGCAAGGATACAAGTCATAAGGATAACGGCAACAGCAACAATAGCAACAACAGCAGCAGCAACAACAAATTGTCGTCGCCATCGCGACTTGCCAAAACAAGTGATGGCAAGTCAAGTGGCGGCGCGGTAAGTAGCTCCAGTTCCGTTGTATCGAGCGGCAGGCGACTGTTTGACAGTCTAGCCTCATCCTCATCATCGGAAACGGAGACAAAGACTTACATAGGCGGCACCACAGCAGCCAGTTCATCCAGCAATACCACAAGCTATACAAATGATTCCAGAAATGTAGCCAGCAGTAGCATTAAGACAACAGGTTCAGGCTCAGAGCATAGAAGTTTTGGCAGTGCACTCTTTGGCAGCAGTTCCCTATCCAATAGCAATGGCCACGCCCATTCAAGTAACAGCCCCTTTGCCAGCACCAATGGCAATAGTAGCAATCACAATGCAATGCATTTATATGGCACCTTGCCAAAGAATGGTGTCTCCAATGGCGGCAGCAATGTTGGCAGCAGCAGCAGCACAGCAGGTGCTACATTGTTTGGTGCCAGCGGTAGTTCATCCTATCACTCGGGTGGCGGTGGCACAGCCAGCAGTAGTGGTGTTAGCTCTATGACTGGCTCCACTAATAGCTATGATTTCTATACAAGCAGCGTTAGTTCTGCAGCCAGCGGCAGCAGCAGTAGCACTAATAGTTCACGTCCCTTAGCCAATGGTGGTAATAATTATCATACTTTGGGCACTTATCGTGCACAATATGCAGCCACAAATCCCTTCCTCGATGCCTTCGATGAGAAGCCCCACAGCAATGGTGCAACTAGCAATAATCATAGTCATAATCAGCATAGTCATAGTCATCATGCTGATGATAAACATGCTGCTTTAAGCTCTGATAAGAGCTCACATCAGCGTGCAACAATGGTTGCTGCATTTCAATCATCAGGTGACTCAAAGAATGGCAGCGATGAGTATGATGATCTCAAATGAATAATTCGTAGAAAATTCAATTCCTATGATGAATATGAATATGAATATGAAAATGAAATAAATAATAAATAGAGAAATAGAGATAATGCTGAAAGTGTTCTTTTGGAGTATTTACAGTTTACAAATTTACAAAAAACAAAAAACAAAAATATGAAGGCAAAAAACAGCTAAAAAAAAAATAAAAGATAAACGAATTTTTGCATGATCAGATATTACTAAAAAAAAAATAATAAAAATATTTATACATATATACGGCATTAAATGGCTGCCAAGCTTTCGATGTTTATGTGTGCGTTGGTCTGTGTATTCGCGTATATGTATATGTATGTATGTGTGTTTATGTATGTTTGTATGTGTTTGTGCATGGTATTGAATAGCTTTTGCCTTAGCAGCGTTTACATATCTGTTAAGCTAAACAACAGTTGGCAGCCATTTTCTGTTGCTATCGATATAATGAATTGCAAAAAGATAAAAAAATAAAAAATACATTTACTACTACTACTACTAAACAGTATTCGAACGATAAACTAAATGATAAATCCCGATGATAAATGATAATCGATAATCGTATATCGATAGACGGTAAAAAAAAACATAAGAAAAAGCTAAACAAACAACAACAACAAAAAGGTTGAGCTCGCATTTAATTATTTTTTACATAACTCTGCAGATTCGATATATGAATATATACATATATAAATATATATATCTATATAATAATATGCATACATATAGAATTATCGATCGTATATATACATATATATGTAGAACAACAATAACAAAAAACAAACAAAAAAATCAACAGCAGTTTTCTCCTCCCAAAAACCCTCCTAACGTATTCTAGCTTATTTTAAGACGACCAAATCTCTTATAAACTATATAAAAAAAATAAAAAAATAATAATAAATAAAAAAAAAAACGACGAGTAAATTTAGCTAAATATTGGACAATTTTTCGAGCAATATATTTGCCTACAGTGTTTCTCTAAGCCTCTTAACAAATATTATATACAAAAAGAAAAACGAAAAAAAAAGAAAAACAAAAGAAAATTATCATCTCACAAAATGACAAAACATTCATTTGGTACACACACTGCCAGGTACTACTGTACTTCATAAGCATTATGTGTGTGTGTACATAATCAGAACTTTTGGTACATAACATTCAGTTCGTTCATATTTTATACAATTCACAAAGACACACATATACATGCACATACAGACACATAGAGAAGACATATACACATACACATATAATACATGAATTTATTGACAAATCGATGTGCTTAGTTTTTTGTATGAAACAAAGTCTGATATACACACTAATATACAAGAATACGGTATAAAATATTCTTGAACATAAATATACAAGAAATAAAAAAAAAAGAA
Organism: Zaprionus obscuricornis; assembly: GCA_037044475.1. Classification (NCBI taxonomy): domain Eukaryota; kingdom Metazoa; phylum Arthropoda; class Insecta; order Diptera; family Drosophilidae; genus Zaprionus; species Zaprionus obscuricornis. Next base: position 40,333 of record JBAMBR010005215.1, on the reverse strand, counting down.
AACATAAATATACACATATATATATATATATATATATATATATAAATATATATATACATATACAGTGACAAAGAAAAAAAGAAAAAGGGAAGAAAAATGAAAACTAAAACACGCTTTGTGAACTACAAGTATAAAAAAAAATAAATTATAATGAAAAAAAAATGAAAAAACGAATGCGAAAAGTCTACAAATTTTACAGCCATTTTGTTTAATTAACTTTAACTACGGCTTTTTATAAACTGGGCATACATATAATACAAGTATAATATGAATATATATATATATGTATATATATATGTATATGTATATATATGCAGATATCTTTACATATATAATATAATGTATGCGCATTAATTAACTTGACTAAACTATATAAATTATCTAACTATACTAACTGAAATAAAAAATATATATAAAAAATATATAATACAATATACAAATATATATATAAACAAAACAAATTAATTAATTATAAAATATATTTGATATAATAAAAAAAACTCCTTATAAACTGTAAATACCCAAAAACTTCTCTCATATGCTTTCATCAACAGTCATGCGATCAATCAATGATCAATTATTGATTTCTAATTAACTAAATTCTGTAAATGTTTGCCAGTTATATCAAATATGTATGCATACATATATATATATATATATAAAATAGTAGTTTCTAGTGTTAGGGATATAGTAATCTCTACCTATGTAACTCTTAGGCTTTTGCTAGCGTGTCTCGTGTAGTTCAGTCGTGAATATATACCATACATACATATATTATGATTTCAATTAGGAAGCCAGGGAGCATTGTAAGCAATAAATATTATCTAAATATTTATATACACAAAAATTAGAGATGCCGAAAAATTATACTACATATAAAAAGCTATAATTCTCGATAACAAATAAAGACAAAAAATAAATAGAAACAAGCCTAAAATATATATATATAGATATATATATATATATATAGATATATATATGTATATTAGTTGAAAGAATTTTAAGTTTAAGTTACCTAATGAAACACCAGCATAATCATTCGTCTTCATCAAAGTACAACTTTCTAAAACAACAACAACAACAAGAATATAGAAACTATAGACCTATAGAATCCTAAATACTAAATAGACAATTTGCAATAAAAATTTTCAATTTCTGATACATATTTGAAATTCACATTAATTAGCAAAAATAATAATAATATGAATGCAAAAGAAAATATATAGATACATATACCATATATTATATATAGTATATATAGAGATCGATAGTTATGCAGTACGTATAGCCAAATCAGTGCATTATTTGATATTAAAAACAATATTTAAGTATATCTGTAATCAATTTTATCATTATCAATCAATTGCATATGATAATGATATACATATATATTGATGTACTTACAACAACAGCATTGCGACGAGATTTTAAATAGCAAAATTATTCAGTTAATTGTTGTCACATTTATTTTATACAAAACCGATAAAAAGAAACAAAAACCAAAAAAACATTTTAAGTGTTAAACATGAAATACAAACCAAAGAGTTAGAAAAGAAAAGTAAAAACAAAAATTAACAAAAAAAAAAAAAAAAAATCTAGTTGAAGCTAATTAATTTTTATATATACAATTATTATGAATATAGTAAATTGTTGATTATTAAATATAGCGCGTAGTGTTTTTAAATGCAACAAAAAAAAAGAAGAAAAATCAGAGAAAAAAAAATAACAAACCATAAGCTAACAACAATTTGTCAAGTTTTGCGAGCTCTTATTTTTTTTTCTTCTCAAATATCTCTACTTACATTTTTTTTGTTTTTAAAATTCAACTAAAAGTAAAACTAATATGATATAAAACTATTATTTTAAATTGCTGTCGTGTAAACTTTATAAACAATTTTTTCTTAAAATTCAACAAAGCTTTAATCGTTGAACGAAATTTCACATAAACAACATTTTCAAATTGATTTGCAAATTGTTGTTGCTTCATTAGTTATAGCTGAGCTTTAGATAAGATATACTACAAACAAAAACAAGCATTTGCCAGCAGGCTTATATAGTTAGTGTTAGTTAATTGTGGTAATGTGTGTGTGTAATGCATAATGCTGATGATGATGGTGGCAGTGGTGATGGTGATGGTAATGATGATGATGATGGTAATTCTAATGATGTTGGTGCTGCTGTTGAGTGTGTTGATCGATTTTGCGGATACTTTTTTTTTAATTGCTGTGTATTTTTTTTTTTTTGTCCTATAAATATTAATTCATTATTGTTTGGCATGTGCTCTGGGCTTGATCTGGCTTGAAAAAGAATGAAAGAAAACAAAATAAAATGATATAGAAAATATATTGTATTATGTATTTGTACTGTTTAAAATATATGTTATGGAATATATATCACTGTGTCATATCGTACATTTATACATACAAGTAACGTAAAGTAAAGTAAAGTAAAGTAAAGTAAAGCATATGCCAAGTTGGAGACTAAAACAAAATCATAAAAACTTGTTAAAGCAAACAAAACAAAAAAATAAAAAAATAATTAAAAAACAAAGACAAAGAAAAAAAAAAAATAAATGAAAAGAAATTTATGTATTTAACCCTTAAGGAATATATATTAAACTAAATTAATAGCGGCAAAGCAGCAACTATAGTTAAATAAAAAAAAAAACACATCAAGTATTGGCGATAAAAAAACCAACAACAAGAACAACAACAACAAGAAGAAAAAGCAACCACTACAAATTGTATATGCATTTAATTTAGCCTAAAACTAAAAAACAACTAAATTAAAATTACAATTAAAAAATAAAAACATATTACAATTAAATTAACAACTAAACAAAGCATTAGCTGGATAAAAAAAAAAAAAAAAAATACAAAAGCAAAATATGTTAATGGCATTTAGTGAGCAAATATGAATTGATAAATAAATAATATTTATAATAAATAAATACAAAAAATATTTACATAAATAATACACAAAAATCAACAACAAACAACAACAAGAAAAAGACAAAAGCCACATTGAAAATTAATGTTAGTTATCAGGCAACAAACAAAACGAACTAATTTATTGAAATGTATTGCACAATATTGTACACTTATAAATATTAGTAAAAAAAAAAAACAAAAAACCAAAAAACAAATAACGAAAACTTAATAGAAACTATTAGAAAGATGAGAAAAGCAGCGCTAGCAAAAATATAAAATATAAAAATTATATAAAAAAATGATATACATATATATGAAAAGATCCCAGCAGTCTTTTTTTTTTTTTTTGATAAATTCTACTCTCTAATCTTTAAACTTCATTCTTATTTTTTTTTATTTTCTTTTTATGACTATATAATACTATACTATCCCAAAGAAAAAAATTATTATTCAAAAAGCAAACAGTGTCCGACATAAAAGTTAAAAAATAAAACATAACAGACCACAGCTCAGTTGTACAATAGTTTTTCATATAAGTTGAAGAATAGTAAATACTATATATACAATATACACATATAAGTATATAAGTATTTTGCTTATACAAATATTAAATACATGAATTTATGATGTGTGTATGTATTAAATGTGCCTAAAATTTATCATTTTATTTTTTATGTGAAAAAAAAACAACAACAAACAAAAATACAAAGAGAAAGAAAAGTAGCAAAAATAATAATGAGAAACGAGAAGAATATTTTAATGTGTATCTTCGATTTGAATGAACCTTTACCTTTGACACAATTTTGGGGATTAATTAAATTTCAATTGATTCGTAATGCAAATGCATGTGAAAATTTGTGCAAAACGATTTCATTTTGTCGAACTTAACTAGCAAATGGAGACCAAATGCTCAGGGCTTAGCGAGTTATTATAAACATAATATACAACAACAACATCAAGATGAACAACAACATGAACAAAATTACATGAAATGAAAACTAATTAAGACTAAATTAACATAAAAAAAAAACTAACAAACAAACACACACACACATCATATGAGCATGCTCCATATTCAAATACAAGTTAATCACAAATTCATAAACGATTCAACTTGGCATTTTCGTTATAATCTTTTAAAATTTTTGTCGTTATTCTGCACTTTCAGCAAAAAGAACAACAACAACAACAACAACAAATACACCAAAACAACAAGAACAAGAACAATCCAGCAAACAAATTTACAAATCCATGCAATCAATTTTGTTATAAAGACTGAAATCAACAAACACAACAACAACAACAAGAAAAGAAAAAAAAAAAACAAAGAATAAGATCAACTGAACTCCCTAAGCATCCAGAGAGTTTCTCATATCAAAGAACAAAAACAAAAAAAAAAACTAAAAAATATACAAAGGTTTTTTCAAAAATCCCCAAATGAAAAGTTTCGTTTTACAAGCATATTCTCAAAACAAATTTTCAACTTTAATTTTAATTTTTTTTTTTCTGTATAATCTATTCTATTCCAGCGCATTCATAATCGACAAAATAAAAACAAAAAGAAATCCATTTATCAAATTTAGAAAAGAAAATAAATAAATAGTCAAATATAGCGAAAAAAATAATTCAAATATTACCACCAGCATTTTGCTACATACAAAACTATAACTAAAATGCAATAATTAAATAATAATAATAAAAAATAATAATATGAGTAATACTAATGATATAATACTATATATACATATTCGATATACAATATATACATAAACGAAAAAAAATACTAGTTGAAAAAATTGTGTATGAAGCATGAATATGGCTTTATATTTGAATAATGCGAAATAAATAGAAAATATATATATATACACATACACATACAGATACACATACACATAATACACATGCATTTATATAGTGGGAAACACAATAGTGCATTTTGGAATTTGGAAATAATTTTTTGAAACCCACCATACGAAAAATGTAAACGAAAAGAACAGAATAAATACCAGAAATAATTCAATCAAAGGCTAAAATAATTAAATATTCACAAAATTTTGAATATCAATCTATATATATAACATATTTCTTCTGTTTGCCGCCTTAATTCCAATTTGAATGTGTATTAAAATTGCAGCAATATTTCAATGTTATACCCATATATAAATATCATCAAAAAAAAAAAAAAATTCGAAAAAATAAAAGAAGATACATTTACTAAGAGAAACACATGCATGCCGAATATGTACAGCAACAGAGTTTATAATCCAACTATCAACAACATAAGCAATTGATTAACCAATGAAGGAACTAAATGATGATGAACTGCTCGCAAGAAGAACAGCTAAAGAATAGAATAAATATAATACTCTGATTTACCACTGCCACAAAGAAGATGAATTAAAAAATAAAAATAAATAAAAAAAGAGAAAAGTAAAATATATAAAAAAAAAAATTAACGTTATTATAGGCATAAAAACATACCACATACACATAAGTATATACGAGTATTTGACGACATAAATATACTTACATACACACAGACTTACTTACATATACATGCATAAGTATGTATATATACTTTGCAAGTATATATATATATTAAGACAAGGAAATTCATAACAATTACATACATACATACATACATACATATAAATATAAACATACATACATATAATATGCGTATTATGAAAACGAATACCAAGCTCTGCATATTAACACCATTAATAATAATAATAAAAAAAAAAACAAAAATCATACAACAAGTATATTTAGATAAATACATAAGTCAACTTAAAACTTATTATTTATTCAAAATAATAACAATGATAACAAACAATAAAAAAAAACAAAAAAAAACAAAAACCAAAAAATAAAAAACAATTATCTTATAAATGCGTAAACTAAATCCAAAATAGTTCTTTGCGTGAGATTAATGCGATGTTACATTATTTAATGAAAATATATACATATAAATAAAATCTAAACAATAAAATGCGTTTTATTTTACAATTAGGTGCAATTAGTTTTACAACATGAAATGATAATAAACTTTTGTTCATAACTGTGCTGTATTTCAATAATACAGCTGCACTGCTTGGCAATGCACTTGCCGCACTGCTTGAACTAAACGATTTCGCTGTGTGAAAGCAAGCAGTTCACTTGTATGCACGTAGACTACTTCTTGTCGCACTGCTTGAACTAAACGATTTCGCTGTGTGAAAGCAAGCAGTTTCATGTTGTGAACTGCTTGCAGGTAAGTAAATTTAAGGTTGTTGTCTCGGCTAAATTGTTTTTAACATTGGGAAATTATTTAAATTATTGTTCCTAAACGTAACGTATTGTGATAAAACGTAACGGAAAAGATCTGCATATTTTTCGCCTGTAACGGAAATTCGAATTTCCTTAATAGTAAAGAAAATATTTTGACGAAGTGGTTTGGGAGCCCGTGGCGCTAAGCATAGTTAAGCTAAACTAAGTTTTGTGCATATATATTATTATATGCTTAGTGGCAACATATTTCCGATGACTTATAGTCCCATCATCTCGTTTTAATTCGACTTGAATTTGCAATTTTAAAGCAACAATTGCAGTGCATTGACAACTTTGCAGTACTATACAAATAGTAACGACGCAAGGCTGAAACACATTACTTTCAAATTAATTCTTCAAATCAATTTCACAATTCTGCAGCAATTTTAAACAAAAAAAAAAAATAAAAAACATTGATAATTTTTTTTTTTTTAAATGTAGTTTTATATTTTCATGTGAAAATTAAATATAAGCTCAAATTATAAGATTTAAGTTTTGAAGTACAATAATTAAAAGTAAAAAAAGATTACATGCAACATGTTTAATGTTTGTGTGTGTGTGTGTGATAAACTATAAAAAATACTTAAAATTAATTACAGTTCAAATAAGTAATAAAAATAATAATAAGATTTAAGATTAAGTTTAAGTTTAAATCAGAAAAAGTGTCAAAGCGAAACAAAGCAAACACTTTTAAAAGCTGTGTTTTCTTCATTATTTAACAAATTTCTATTTTTCTTTTTTAATAATAACTAATAATAATAATAATAATAATAATAAAAATATATGTTTTAAAACTTAACAATAATGTTTAAAAAAAAAAAATAATAAAAAATTTGAAGCGCCTAAGAATTAAATTGAATTGAGTAAACAAACCGCATACAACGACCACGAATATTGTATAGTTTTTAATGATTTAAATCATTTCATTTATTTTTGTATTTATTTCTCAAATATTCTCAATAATAATTAATATTATAATAATTAATTAATGCTTGTAACATAACAAATATTCATCTCATTTCATTTGATTGAAATTGATTTCTTTTCTTTTCTTTCATTTCTTTCATTTTTTTTTTTTACTTTTTCTCTGCGCATAATTTTTGTCATTACTTGTTAAATCAGTTGTTGTTTTTTTTTTTTTTTATTATTTTTTACCACATGCTCTCTATGTCTGCTTATTGAATTTTCTTTTTTTTTTTAATATTATTTTTAAGTATTTCTCACGTCTTGTCACAATTGAAAATGTATCTGCAATTAGCTAATGCGCAAAATCGAAACATTTTTTTTCTTTCTTTTTTTTTTTTTGCTGTGAACTTTTGTAATTTTAAACGTGAAAATCGAAAATGTTGATTTTTTTTTTTAAATATTTTTTTTATAGTTTGTTTTTGTTTTTTTTAATTTGATTTAATTGAAGTCGCTTACAGATGATGTTGTTTTTTTTTGTTGTTGTTCTTGTTGTTAGATGTTTTAATTGTTGCAACTCTGCATCATTTTTAAATATTATCAATATACTTTTGCATTTCGTTTTCATTTTTTTTTATATACAATACACATAATAGATTTTTTTTTAGTAAAATTTGGTGAGGAAAATCTTCTTGCGTTACATAAACATTTTGAATTTTTTTTTTTTTCAATTTTCTTTTATTTTTTTATTTTCATTTAGAGCATAAAATGATTATTTTTGTTTAATGTTTTTTTTTTTTGTTTTCATTTTTGTTTTATTGATTTACCTTTTACGAGTAATTAGAGAGAGAGAGAGAGAGAGCACAAATGTTAAAAAGATTATGTTAGTGTGTGTGTGTGTGTTGTTTTTTGTTTATTTTGTTGTACATTTATGAAATTTTCTTCTTCTTTTTTTTTATTTTAACAAACAAATTTATTCAAGTTCAATTTTTATTTTTCTTCTTTATTTTTATTTTTTTTTTGTTTTTGTTTTGATTGTTTCGCATGATTTTCATTTGTAGTTTCGGTTAAGATAAGCGATTCAGCGACAGAATCAAGAATATAATGTTTTGAAGCATTTCTTTTCTTTTTTTTTGTTTTTTGTCTTTTTTTCTTTTGGCAATAAGTTTTAAGTATCTGTAAAAAACTGTGATGTTTGCAAATGTATGAGAGAATTTGTATGTATATGTGTTTATGTGTTAAGCAAGAGATAGATAAGTGCATCTGTATCTGTTGGTTTCTCAAGTATAGATTGTTTATTTTATTTCCTTTCTAGTTAAGATATTTTGTTCTCGAAAATTTGGGTACCAATAAATACAAACAAATTTTTGGCCGATCATAAGCACATTTTGTTGTTGTTCTTCATGTTTTTATATATTTTTGTTTTTGTTTTTGTTTCTCTTTTTGCTCATTTTTTTTTTTGTTAATTAATGTTCTTTTAATATAATTTATTATATTTAAAACTTGGACCCTAGTTGAATTTTGCCATTAAAAATTGTTCGACTATCGCGCACAAAAGTTTTTTTTTTCCAGACAGACCAAGGATATTACCATATGTTATGTAAGAATGGAAAGAAAAGGTTTACATAAGGCAAGTAAAAAAGTAAGTTAATAAGTTTTTAAGCAAAAAGTAGAATAATAATTATTTTTAAAGATAATTATTGTAATAAGTAAATGTTGCATTTTTTTTTATGTGATTTGTATATATTTTGTTTTTTGTTTTTGTTTTTTAGCTCATTTATCTGTTAAATCTGTTTAATTTTTGTGTAGATTTTTTTCTTTTTAATATAATTAATTCACTGCTGCAAATTGTCTTGTTTTCTTTTGTTTTTTTTTTTCTTTTGTGTTTTGTTTTTGTTATTAGTTTCTGTTTTTTTAGTTATATCATTTCACTAAAAATTAGGAACTTCTGTCTGTTTAAAACTTTCTTTTACTATTTGATTCACTTTCATATGTTTTGTTTTAGTGTGTGTCTGTGTGTGTATGTTTTTTATTTTTCTCAATTTTCCAAAACTAAACTCATGTCTCTATTATAATAATTATAATAATAATAATAAAAACAATTCAAATATCAAAGAAGCAAAGATAAAAACACAGATTTTTCTAGCTATATACTCGTATATTTTGTTTTTTTTTTTTAATTTTCTTTTAATACATATATATTACTATATATATATTTTGTTTTTTTTTTTTTAATATTTATATATTTATTTTTATACTTTTCTCTTTCTCTTTGTTTTTTTTTGAGTTTGCGTTTTTGCTAATCGCCAAAGTAAACAAGTATTAACGGTTTCTCTCCCAACAATATTATGCATGCTTCAACTTTTTCCACATTTTTTGTTTCACTTTTTCATTTTTGCTAAAAAATCCACACAAAAAACACACAAAACAATTTATGCTAATTAAAATACTTGATAATAATGAGCACATAAATCTACAAAAATATTGTACCAAAAAACATTTGTGAAATAAACGCCTTAAAAAAGTATATTGTAACTATAAAAAACTAATTTTTAATTTCTGTTTTTTTCTTCTCTTTTTGTCTTTCTCCATTGGCAAAATATTTAACAAATTCTCTATGCTTTTTGCTATGACTCTTTTCTTTTGTTTTTTTTTTTTGTCTGTCCACTGTCTACGACGACGACGATAATGACAATCATTGATCATCGGTCCGTTATCTATGCGCTGCTTAATATAATTTCTGTTCTCTCTTTTTTCTTTTGTTTCAATTTTTATTTTTTTTTTTCTAATAACATTTTGCATTTTCTCATCATAATTCTCTTAGTTTCTACTGATGTCGTCTCTTCTCTTCTTTTCTAATTCAAATATGTTTTTTTTTTTTAATATTTTTTAGTCGATCTCAACGATGATACCTAATAACGCTCAAGTTTTTTTGTTATACATATATTTAAATCCTTGCCCTTACTACATATGTATTGTATGTGTGTAATTTTGGATGGCTGTGTGTGCGTGTGCTAGTTTTTTATGTTTGCTTCAAATGAAAATTCAATTAAAATCATTTCATAAAATATATCTGTGTGTGTGTGTGTGTGAGTGAGTGTAAAATGAACAACTCGTAATTATATGACAAAATGTTGTTGTTGATATGTTTCTGTTGATGTATTTACATACTCTATGTATGATGTATGTATGCAGTATGCAGTATGTATAAGTATTTCTCATCATGTGACACTTTCATTATATAGAAATTCTTCTTCTTGTCAGTATTAGCTGTTGAGACTGTGAGCACATTTGACTATACAGCTGTGATGATAAATCGTACAGACGTACATACTGTGTGTATATATGTGTGTGTGTGTAGCAAGAGTAGTATGTACACGTATATGTATATGTATTGATGTATTTATGTATTGTATATTTTTCTTCTTTTTGTTTTTTTTTTTTTGTTAATTCATATTTAGTCTTGAATTTGATTATGCTTCAATTTGCATATTGGTAAAATCTCATTTTGCAGCTCGAAATATACAACTTATAACTGTTATTTTATTTTATTTTTTTTTTAATTTTTTTTAATCATTTCTCATATATTTTTTTTTATTAATTTATTTTTTTTTTTGCATTGCTACGATTAATTATTTTAAATTTAAATTTTAATATTATTAATTTAATATTTATGTATGTATTTTTATTTTATTCTTTATTTTTGTTTTTTGTTTTGTTAGTGTATTGCAACTGTCTGCTTAATGTATGTATCTCAAATCAGGCACCAGAGGCGCAAAATCGTATGCAAGAAGCCAATTTGAATTTTTTTTTTGCGCTTTGCATACGAATACTGAACTGATGATCTATATGTATGTATATATCTTCAGGCATATTTATCGCTTTTTATTTTTACCATTTCATACATATATATATATATTTTTTTTAATGTATGTTTTGTCATCATCTTCTAGCTGATTAATTTGTAATTATTAAATTCATCAATGTATTTTTTTTATTTTTTAAGTTGTAAATTATATTTCCAGTTGCTGATTTTTCTACATGTTAAAGTAATACTTTTTTTTTTTTGTTTTGTTGTTATTAGATTTTTATATATATATTTTTGCTTTTGTATATAGTTCTATTAATTCGCATGCTGCTCTTATTTATTCGGTGTGTTTTGTTCTGTTTTTTCTTTTTTTTTTTATATATATCAACAATAAACACGCTGTAGCGCAAATTGTATGTCTATATATTTTCATATTCATATTCGTTGGGCTAAAATATTTGATTACGCTTTTGAATGTTGCAATACCACTGTGCAAACAGACGCGCACACATCATGTTATCTGTTTCTTGTTGTTCTTGTTGTTTCTTGCTTGTTGTTACTGTTGTCTTCTCTAATGCAGTTGAATTGATTGCAGTGTGTGTGTGTATGTATGTGTGTGTGTGTGTATGCTTTATAAACACATAAATATTTTATGAATCAACATTTCTCATATGTGTTTGTATGTATTTATGTATTGCATGTATGTAGCATGTAATTATCATATTATACTTTTTTTTTTATCATTTTGGTTTTCTTCATTTTTGTCTTTTCGGTATTTTTGTTGTTGTAAGAGTTAAAGTTTTGTTTTTTTTTGAAATACTTTTATGAAATATTTGTTTTGATTTGTCAAGAGTTCTCATTTGAAATTCTAGCAGTCGTGGGTTTGATATAGTATATGTATGTCTATTTATATATATATATACATATATAATCATATATATATATATATATATATATAATTTACCTTGTATCAATGCGCTAACAAAACGTGTATATAGTATATATATATATATATGTATAGTATATAAGAGTATGTAATGTATGTTTTTGTATATGTATTTTATCTCTCTATATAATAGTAGATATACATAGACATATAGACATAGACATATATAGACGACATTAGGCATATAGACGACATAGAATTTATATATTAATTATAATAATTTAATTAGTTCAAGTTAGTTAATTTTTTAATTAGATTAGATTAGATTAAGTTAAGTTTAGATTAGTTTTAGTTTTAGTTTAGTTTAGTTTAGGATAGAATGTATACATGAAACGCTAGAGTTGGTTTTAAAAAAATGTACTTTAAGCTTTTGTTTTCTTGTTTTCTTGTTGAGTTGCATGTGAAATGTGTTTTTTTTTTTTGTTGTGGCTATGATTCAAGTATGCATTCATATGTGCCATACCCTTCCCTTATCATATAGTTAATAGATTTATGTATGTATGTATGTATTGTATATATTTGTTGTATATATCTGATCTGTATCTCTGTACCTCCTATATACTAATAGCTGCATTTGCCAGCGACTTGTTCGCTTGCTTTGTGTAAATATTGTTATGATATTAATTGCTGCTTCTCTCATTTTTTTTTTTTTAATTTTTATTTTTTGTTTAGTTTAAATTTACACAATTTTACACAATAATTTTACTGTTGCTTTTCGTACACGTTTCAGTTTTTTTTTTCGATTTATATATTTTCAAAATTTACCATTATTTTTTTTTTTTTTTTGTTATTTGTTAATTTTAAATTACGATCACTTCTACTTATGCTTAAAAAACTAAAATTCATATCAATAATTTTAGTTACAATTACAATTAGTTTATTAATCATTTTTGTTTTTTTTTTTTTTTGCATTTATATTTTTATTTTATTTATGTTTTTTTTGTTAATTTTTTTTTTTTGTTCTTTTGCGCCAACATAGTATAATTTATTATTACCACTTTCTAAATATATATAAACATTGATGTGTGTTGATGTTGTTGTTGTTTTTGTTGTTGTTCTTGTCTGTGTGTGTTTGTCTTTTTTTAGTTGAATTTGTGCCTGTATCTTCATTTTTTTTTAGTCTGTTACTGCGCTTGTTGTATGTGTGGCTTTGTGTGTGTTGTGTATTTTGTAAAATTATCAAAAAATCATTGAGTTTTTGTTCATTTTTTTTTTGTTTTGTTTTTTGTTAGTTTTTGTTTTTGCTAAAAACACTTATATGTCTTTTATATTGTTATGCTTAGGCCTAAATATGTATATATAATTACGATTTCTTTTGTTGAGATTTTTTTTTTTTTTTTACTTTCGTAGCTTAAAATTTGTTTTTATTCCTGTTTCATGTTTTTTATTTTTTTGTTGTTGTCAATACATATATACTTATATATATATATATATATCGATGTATATATATACATATGTATATTTATATATGTATATTCCATAATTTGTGTATATATATTTTGCTAATTTAACAACATTTACATGTACACACACACAGAAAGGTTTTTTTTGTTTTTTTTTTTTTTTTTTGTATTACGTACGCCGCTGCTTTTGCTATTTTAATATATCTGCTTTAAAAAGATTTAAATGTATTTTTGTTTTGTTTTGTTTTTTTTTGTATTTATTTTTCTTATTTATTTCTTTATTAGTTTACTTGTTTTGTATTTTTAGTTATTAATACTAAACGAATTAGGCGTACTAAATATTATGATGGGATCTCTCTTCACACGCTCGCATATAGATAGTTGATTTATTTGTATTTTTATTTAATTGTAATTTTAATTTAATTTAAATGTAATACATTTTGTTTTTTTTTTTTTCAGCGCCTTCAACCGCTTGGCTTCAATTACACTTAAATTTAAATTTAAGTTTAAATTTAATTTATTTTTATTTTTTTTCATTTTAGTGCAAGTTCTATTTTGTTCTATAATATTTATCGATTTTGCTTTTTCTTGAGATTTATTAATTTTCTTTTATTTTTTTTTTTTTCTTTTAACATTTTATTTCGTATATATCGCTAACAAAATAATGAATTAATAATAATTATAATAATAATAATAATAAAAAACGAAAAAAAAACATTTAAAAACTGCTTAAATGCTGCTTTGCAATTTAAGTTTAAATCTTTTTAAATTGTCACCTCTTCTTTTTTTTTTGTTTTTATTTTCTATTCATACTCAGATTAAAAATCAGGATTATCATTAATCGCTTAAAATATAATAACAGTAAATACTCAGTACATAATAAAAAAATTTGATATTTTGTTGTTCGTTCACATATTTCATTTGTTTTTAACATAAAACTTTAAAAATGTTGATTTTTTATTTTTGCTCTTTGCTTTGACTGTCGCTTTCGCTTTCCGTGTCTCTCTTATGCAACATTTCTTTTAATCCCTCATTAATTCATTTTTTCTTCAGTTTTGTTGTGTTTTATTTTAATTTTTTTTTTCTCTTTATTTTATTAATAACCAAAACACAGTACAGTGCACTAAAATTACAACTAATGTTTTTTTTTTGTTTTTTTTTTTTTAATTTTTATTCATTTTTTATGTATTTATTTTTGTTTCCATGCATCTTACTTATAGTCTAAATAATAGTATTAACTTTAAGCTTATGATTATACGACGTCGCTGATTGTTTTTTGTGGGCTCTTTATTTTCTTTTATTTCTTTTTCTTTTTTCTTTTTTAGCACATTCTATATAATATATATATTTATTTTTGCAATTGTTTCTCAATCTGTTTGCCGTTTCTGCATCTGCTTCTGATTCTGTTTACTATTTTTTATTTTTTATTTTATTTTTTTGTAAATTTATTTTCTTCATTGAATTCGAATTTAAATTTTATTTTATAATTAATTATTTAATAGAATTTGATTTTTGGGTGTTTTAATATATTTTCTTTTTGTTTTTTTTTGTTTCTTGTATTTGTTTTTTTTTTAAGAATATCTGTAGTAAAAGTTAGTTAATGGAATCAGTTTTAATTTATCTTGTTTTTGTTTTTTGTTTTGTTTTTTTCATTTGTTTTAAGACATTGTAAATGTTGTGTATATATAATCTATATAGATATAGCTATAGCTCTTGCATCGATTGTTGTTTGCTGTGTTGATCTTCTTCTAGTTGTTTTTGTTCATCTTGATTGTTGATTGGAATAATGATTGGGTAATATTTGAAATTTGATGGTTGAATATGTGGAGAGGGGTGGGGTTGGGGGTAAGGATGCTTTCGCTTGTCATTTAATAATGATTTTGGAAGTGGGTGTGGCGATTGCCCTGCACGCCGCTTGTACTACGAATTATAGATTGTATCTGTTGCTGCCATAGGAAGTGCTGTAGCTGCCGTTGCCTTTGCCGTTGCTGCTGTTGCTGATGTTGATGTTGATGTTGATGATGCTGTTGATGTTGTTGTTGCTGCAATTGCTGTTGCAATTGAAAGCGTTGACGCAATTGCAGATGTTGATGCTGCTGTTGTTGCTGTTGCTGTTGCTGCGGCAAGGTATAGCGGCTATTCGCACTTAGTCAAGTTCAGTGAACCTGACTACGGATCGGATTCTAGATGTTCGACTTAGAGAAGCTCACACGCAAATGATTGGATTCAGAGAGCTGATGATTGTGCATTTTGATTAGTGCTAGAACAGCTTCATCTACCGATGACAATTGCAGCAGCGCCATCTTGCGGTCTTTACTGTAAAGTGCAACAATAAAAATTAAAATTAATTTCTTTGAAAATTATTAAAATGAAAAAAAAAAACAAAAAACTTACGGGAAAAATTTGAATGCTTTGACTTCGAAATTGTTGGAGGTGAAGGCTTCTTTGATATCATCCTCAGTGCAGGATGCGCTGTTAAGAGAAAGAAAGAGACAAAAGAAATGTGTTAGAAATATTTGCGAAATTAACCGCTATCGATTTAAATTGGCATGCTGTGCGACGCGTCTATAGATATCACATACACAAACACACACACACACATACATATATATATACACATACTATGTCACACAACATGAAGCGAGAGCCGAGGCTCACAACACAAACATAAATTCAAAGAGAGCCTCGCGGGGCGCTTTGTCATATTTTTTTTTTTCGGCATGGAGGCAGACAAAAGCGACACGGGGCGTCTGCCTCTAACTAAAGGTATGTTGCAAGCGTGGCGTCTAGTTATGTGTGTGTGTGTGTGTGTATGCTAGGTGGAGTGAGGCTATTGTTGTTGCTCTTGCGCTCTTGCTCATGCTCATAACGGTAATTGTAATTGCCCGTCGTGGCGTTGATGAAAAAACCAATTCCAGCTGTGCACGAAGCTTACAAATTCACACACACACACACACAGTCATACAATGTGATATATATATATCTGTCTATATATTTGATAGATTTTATATAGTGTTAGGTGAAAATACTTACGGAATGTTACTTAAATGCAGTGTCGCCGATGGCGGATAGATATTTTGATAGTTCTTGCTGCCTGGTTTCTTAAAACGATGCAACGGATTCTGTGAATAGTCACGTGTTAGTCCAGCATCGGGTTGTCCCTCCTTTGGCAGTTGCACGGCCTGATGTTTGCTGGCCATGACACGTATTGGCTTGCCCCATAAACGTAATTTATCAAGGTGAGACATGGCTGCCAGAAGAGAAAAAAAAAACAGAAATAGAAACAAAATATAAATAGAAATACAGAATAAATATAGAATACAGAAATACACAATATGCACGACGCGACGCGACACGATGCGATGCGATGCGATGCGGTGCGGCCTGGCGCAGCGTTACCCAACGTGAACACATGAATCGAAATGCAAGAATTTAGTGCTAAAGTTTTGCCCAAGCGTAAAAGAGAGCTCTTCACTATGTATGTAGTGGTGTGTGTGTGTGTTTGTGTGTTGTATATGTTCTACTAATACAATAACAACAGCAACGATTACAACATCTACTACATATGTTTCACATGTGTAGCTGCAATTTATATGCTGCGTTACAAGCCATAAAATTACATGGGCGCGCTCACTGCAGAATCTTACTTACTGCTGCTACTATAACACTACATCTACAGCTACTGCTGTTTTCAGCTTCCATACTACTCTTTCTACTATTACTGGTAAAAAAAAAGAGGAAAAAAATCAGCTATAAATGCAGGAAAATATTTACATAGCAAAATGTAACTGCAACTTTATCAATGTCGTCTGCCTTTTGCCTTTGCCTTTGGTGATTTACAAGCAAATGACTTTGCCATAAAATGCATTGCCCACAAAAGTATGCTATAGTTTTTTTTTTTTTTAGTTTTACTCTGCTTATTTGTGTTTTTTTTTTATTTGTACATATGTATATGTACGATATGTGTATTTATGTATATATTTTATTTGAACGCGACACACTCCACACTCCACACACTCTTCAACTGCCGGCGAGTTTCTCTTCGCAGTCATAACACCTGCGGCTCAATGGTAAACAACTGCTGCACATTCAGTTAAACGAAATAAACAGTTTTCTCTCTTTCCATTTCCATTTCCCTCTCTCTATCTCTCTCTATTTATCTATTTTCTATTTCGATTCGATTTCGATTTTCAATTTTGATTTTTTTCTTCTTCTTCTTTTCATTTTCTTTTTTTTTTTTTTTTCTTTTTACAATTTCCTTGGCAAGTCATGCTGTGAAATGTTCCCTTTTTTTTATTTCTCTGCTTCATTCACTTTATATTTTTTTTTCTTTATTTTTTTATTTTTTTGTTGCATTATTTTAATAAATTATATAAGATTTTATCATTTTGTTAGGCAGTTGTCATTGCAAGTAGACGAAATAAAGAAGGCCAACGACAGAGAGTGAATGAGTGAGTATGCAGTGTGAGTGTAGGTGTGCGGTATATGCTCATGTTTTATTGTAAAATAATATGCTTACTCAGCCGTTTATTGTTTGCCTAATGGATTAAATGATTTTACAAAAAAATAAGGCTTGAAAAATATAATAAATTGTTAAATAAAAGGCAGGACACAAGGAGACAAAGACCATACAAAATATATACTGTGAGAAATATATATATATATATATATATATATATATAGATGATATAAATGGCAAAACGGCAGTGACAAACGCTTCTGGCACTCTGCCACATGCGTCGTATAGCAAGTTATATATACTACGAATTTTATATGACAAACACTTGTAATAAAGATTAATGTGCAGCCGAGTGTCGAGACTCGACTCTAAAAGCCATCTGAGTGTGAGAATAAAAAGGGGTTTTGACAGCCAGTATATGCAAAATGTCCAAGTGGGGGGTGGTGGGAGGTGGGAGGTGGATGTGCTGGCAGTGGTGAGGGATAACTTTCGGTACTAGCCAAATGAAGAAACAACTTTTGCCTATCATCTCTGAGTGCTGCAGCTGCCACACTGCTAGCTACTGGTTGCCTCTCTGTGTGGCTTTCCGCCTGTGGCCCTCAAACTCAAAAAAAGTATCTTAAAGTTTTAATTACCAGAGCCTGACCAGTTGGCAACAGCAGTAACAGCAGCAACAACAACAAATCATTATTAACTTACAAAAGGCATAAAAAAAAGTAAAGAAACAAAAAGATTTTCCACGCACATCTGAGCACCATAGGAAAAAGGGCAAAAGAAGTTTTACATTTTGCCTTAACCCCCAAAAGTGACTCAAAGGATTTCATGTACTTGTTGTTACTGTTGTTGTTGTTGTAGAAAATACTTATGAATTGAAATGGGTTAAGGCATTTAAGCTCCATGCACATAGCGCACGCATACGCCATAGCGTCTCAGGTGAGATTGATTGATCTAATAAACAAACACAAATGACACTTTACTTCCTGCTACTGCCTAACAACCTTCACCTTAACAATAGGGTTGCAAAACTTACTAATCAAAGTTACAACTAAGAAGAGAGAGAGAGAGAGAGAAATGTAAAGCAAACTCAAGTAAATCAATTTTTTTTTTCTTTTTGTAATTCAATAGAAAATTTATGTCAAAAGCTAAATGTGAACTATACGTAAAGTCAATTTATACGCGAAACTTTCAACAATGTATTTCTCTCTTAACTATGTATATCTATCATATTTGCCATCTCTCTCTCGCTCAATCACTCGCTCACTCACTCATAAGTTTAGTCATTTATAGGCAGTGTTTATGTCTTTGACTTGTCGCCAAGTTATTCAAATAAGTTACTTAACGTTAAGTTCAAGCGAAAACTTTATCAAAACTCACATGACAAATATGTGTAATCGAGTCAATAAATATATATATGTCTATATATATACAGACATTTATAGATAGACATATACACATGCACATACACATACACATACACACATCCTTCTCATTCTCATTCTCTTTTGTTATTGCCTGAAATATTTCTGTTTGTTTTTTGTATGTAAAATACTTCTCTCTCTCTCTCTCTCTCTCTCTCTCTCTTTCTGTCTCTTTCATTTATGCGAAATATTTTCTAGCAATTTGTTTTGCCCCAAAATAATAGCCCACAAAATTCCATCAAAAATTTTCTTGCTATTTCTCGATTTCTTCTTTAGCTGAATCGCTGCTGGCAGGCAGCTGTTGTGCGTGCATCTTCTCTCTCTCTCTCTCTCTCTCTCTGTGTCTTGTCTTGTCAATAAATTTAGATGAGTCTTGTCTCATGAGTGTGTGTGTGTGTGTGTGTTGTCTATAGTTTGTAATAAGTTGAGCAAAAACTTAATCCCGACAACGGTCACGAATATAGCAATAACAACAACAACAAGAGTAACAACAGCATTAAACAAAAACAATTCAGAAAGTCGCCTGTCGAATAGAACATTATAACAATTTTTGCCCTCTTGCTGCTGCTGCTGCTGCTGCTGCTGCTCCCTTGTCTTCTTCTACATGTTGCCAAGTTTGTCTTTCTTTCTCTCTCTCTCTCTCTTTCTGCCTCATTCCGCTCTACACTTAAGCACATACAAGCGTCTACATAATACTTACATTCCGCCCAAATGCTTATTGTTTTACCATTGTATGTGTGTGTGAGAGTGTGTGAGTTTTTGTCTATTTGTCTGCATTGGCTCTTGATTGCTGTGTCGCAATCTGTTTGGTCCGAGTTAGCACATCCCCTCACACTGTCTGCTCTTTACACTTATACCTTCTCCCTTACCTTCTCTCTCTCTAGAACTTCGACTTCATTTACAAACAAGAAAAAAAAAAAAGTTGTTTTTTTTTCGCCTTTACGCTGTAATTCGTATGCTGAGTGTGCAATTGTAACCGTATCTTCCACACACACACACACACACACCTCCAGCTCTCTTTCTATCTCTCCTCTACACACAGTTGAGACACTTTCATATGCAGCAGGAGGGGGAGTCGCTGTTTTCGTACGGGCAATGGCCATGTTAGGACATCTGGTCGTTCTGTTTGTCGACTGTATCGTCCACAGAGTCGTTTGGTAATCGTCTTTGTTCAGCATGAAATTGTGGGGGGAAGGGCAGTGACAGAGTGGAACAGCGGAAGGGAAACAGGTGAAGAGAGTGTGAGAGTTTTTGGCCAAAGTAACGAATGAATTTGTTAATATTTTATGAGTGCATAAGTGCGCACTCACTGTACAAAACTATACAACTCTCACCTCGCACTCCTCTCTCTTCACTTCTTACTCACACTTTTATATCCAAAACTCTGACTACAACAACAACAACAACAACAACTTCATCTGCCAGCGCTTATACAAGGTAAAATATTTGCTGCCATCTTCTTCTAGTTGCTTCCGTCCACCTGGAACAGTTATTGGGACGCCTGGTATGTAACAGAAAATCAACCGGAAGTGTTTGCCATTTTAGCAGCAATAGTAGCAGTAGCAGTAGTAGCAGTAGCAGCCCTCGCGGCACATTAGTAGTCTATATGTTGACGCAGCGCCATTAATATTCTCACATGCCAACAGTGTAACTGCCTTTCGACTTTCTACCCCACTCACACTCACTCTCTCCTCTATGTGTGTGTGTGTCTGTTTATGTTATTTGGTTTGTTTGGTTATACAACACAATTTGCCTGTCGAATTTGCTTTGGTTTTGTTTTTGCCACAAATAAAAGCCAAAATACATTCCATGCTTGATTCACATTTTCAAATATTCAATGTTTGCAACAACAAATTGCAGCAAAACTATTTTGTGGTCTACTCTCTTCTTTTTTATACTTCATATCTCTATAATTTCAAATTCAATTAATCAATTTTGATAACTGTATTTTAGAGCAGCAAAAATAATGAAGACATAAGCCACAAATAAAAAAAAAAATTAAAAAATATATGCAATGAAATATGCAGAGAAAATTGAAAGCTGATTTTAAGCATTAATCAGCTCAAAGTTGGAATGCTTTTGAGCTCAACAACAACAACAACAACTACTATCTACTGCAGTAGCTTTGTGGGCAGCAAAAAAAATTCTGATAGTAAGGGAAACAGTAAAAAAAAAATACAATTTTGCAATAAAATTGTTTGCATAATGATAATTGGCAATATTAATTGAGTGCAGCAGCACACAAAGCATATTTTGAACGGATCAACAAAACCGAAAATGACAAGCAAAATATAAATATATATTGCAATAAATTCTTCTTCATGTTGTTCTCGTTGGTTGTTATTGTTGTTATTATTTCTGCTGTTGTTATTGCTTTATGATGCGTATTTAACTATGTTTTTAATTTAAATAATTAAATACGCAAATTTATTGATTAACATAACATAAATGCAGAAAAAGCGCAAATTACTTTTCTCTTTTTTTTTTGCCATGAGCTAAAACTTAATTGATCTTTTAATTAATTACTAACTAATTGCTAGGCTAGTCTTAAATTAATTCTATTTTTATTTTATTTTTTTATAAATAATTTTTCAAAGTTTCTGCTGTTAACTATAAAATTATAGAGCATTTCTTTAGTCATAGGAATTTCTTAGTTTTCCGTTTTTTTTCTTTTAATTGCAAATCAATAAAAAAACAAGTTGAAAATATTGTTCGCTCATTTTTTTTTATAGTATTTCATTCTCTTGGCAGTGTTGCATAGCTTTAAATATTGCACGGCTGTCGTGCAATTTGCTGGCAATTTCCGTTTGCATTGCATTGCGCTAATTAAATTTATTTAAACTTATTTAATAATAACAACAGAAAAAAAAAACAGCGAAAACTGCTGCTGCTGCTGTTGCTGCTGTTGCATTTTACCGCAGCAGAAAAATATGCTGTGCATTAAAAACAGAAAAAAAAAAAAATAAAAAAAATAAATTTTACAGTCAGAAAATTATTTGTTAAGCACAAGAGTATTTAAGCATCAAGAACAACAGCAGCAGCAGCAGTAAAATGCAGGCAGGCTACTGAATAAAACGATAATTATTGTATATTGCAATATGCTGCTGCAAGCTGCATGCGTAATGTTGCATTGCATGTTGCATGTTGTTCTCCCAAAGCGATTTTAAGTGTTGTGAAGCTAATAAGTTCAAACCGTTAAAATACATAAAATAAAAATAAACAATTGCAAGCGCGCGTAAAACGCTGCGTATGCGCAATGCCATGCAATTACTTTAAAACTACAACGAGCTCACTATCTCTCTCTTTTTCTCTCTTTCTCTCTTTTCATCTCTCCTGCAGCTGTCTTTGTCTTTGTCATTCTTTTGATATGCTCGCACTCTGCTGTCATTTTCAATTAAATAGCACAGCGTGCGGCACATTGTGGCAACCGTAGCTTTGACAGCTTTTGAGTTATTTTTCCAGTGCATAAATGAAAGAGAGAAAAATGTCCATGGTCCAAATCGAAATTGAAAAGGTGTCGCTGTCATTTGCTCAGCGCATTGTTGCGCCCCTGTGTCGTCACCTATTTTTTTTTTGTTGCTCTACTTTTGTTGTTGTTGTTTTTTCACCTTGTTCTTTTTTTTTATAATAAAATGGAATTTGGCACGTCAGGTGGCTGCCTCTTAACGCCTCTCCTGCCAGCCAAATGCGCGCGGCGATTTTCATTTTCGTTTAATGCGACACACAAACAGCGCCAGCAAAAGCAACGAAAGCGGGGTCAAGGGTAGTAACCAAAAGTAGGAGATGAGAGAGTTGTGTGTGAGGAGCAGAAGGAGGAGGAGTAGGAGGAGTTGTTGGATGTAACCTGACAATGGGGTAAAGTGCACACAAATAAATGCAATAAAATGATTGGCATGTCCCGCTGAGCTGAGCCTGATGGGTCAGCAAAAGCAGCAACAGCAGCAGCACCAGCAGCAGCAGTGGCAACGCCTGACTCCCCTGGGGTGCTAAAGGCTGCCAAAGCGCGTTGTATATGAAAGAAAGAGCAAAGCATCCCAGCAAAGTCTATACGAAACTGCAACACACACACATACACACACACATACACATAGAGAGAGTGAGCGCGCGCAGGTGTTGGCACAGCCGCTGGTAATAAAGCGCTTATAAAATTTCATTTATGTTCACGAGACCTCAAACCTTATCGCTTGGCCAACCTCATTGTCTCTCTGTTGTTTTTACCTTTACACACTTTGCTGTCTCTTTCATTTCGCTTGTTTGGGCATCTCTTTCACTTTAACAATTTTTATTATTAATACATTTTGTTTGCCGCATTTGCAGCTGCAACAACAACAAATAACAACAACAACAACATGTACAGTGGCTGCCAAAGGTATGCAATGCGTTTGGAATTTCATGTTGCTGGAATTTTTCATTTTAAACAAGCTGCAAATTGCACTTGCTTTTCTGCCCATATCATTCTCACCCCCCCACCCCCCACCCCCAACATCACCTGAACTGTTGTACTACTCATCCTTGTGCTCTTTGCATCATCCCCGCTGATTCACGCTTTACGCTTTTGCTTTTTCTTACCTTGCAAAAGCAGCGCACAGATTTTTCATTACTTTTGGCAATGCGCTCGCTCGCTCGTTTTTATTTCGTTTTCGTTTTCGTTTTTCTTTCTTTTTTTTAATGTTTCGTTTCTTTTTTTTTTTGTTGATTTTCTTTTGGTTGTTTGACTTACCCAAATAAGCTTGCTGTGGCTCTGCCATTTGTATGAGTGCCGAATCCTTTTTGTTGTACAATATCTTTACACGTTGCACATCGCCGTATACACCTGTGAATTGTGAAATGTATTTGAAGATTATTAATATAGACTTCTTGTATATTTTCTGTTTTTTTTTTTTATTTTTATTTTTAGTGTTGGATTCGCTTTTTATTGCAAGTAAAAGATATAAATACATAAATATATGAAAGATTAAGTATTATATATAGTTTGTGGCATAGAGTATATGAGAAGCAAAGCCAGGAAGAAACATCATTAATACTACAAGAAAATATCACATATCACACGAATTTTAACTGCTGTTGGGATGCTATTCGCTTAATATTGTGGCTCACTGTTAGCTGTGAGGACTAATCAAATTTTTTAACTGCTTCGTATTGCATTTTATTGCTGTCTTTCTGTCTTGCACCTTCTTTATTATTTCTGCTACTACATCTTAATCCTTTTAGACCTGTCTCTGTCTAAGTCTACCTATTATTCATCTAATTTCTACTACTAATCCTACTACTCTTTCTATAAAGAATTTACTACTTTTTTTTATTGCTATATCTACTACTTCTTCTACATCTACTGCATTTTCATGCAAAATTTTCGATTCAATTACTATTTTTCACTATAACTACTACTTTTCTACTACTTTTTCCATTACTACTTTTTCCACTACTACTTTTTCCACTACTAATTTTTCTACTACTATTTTTTTTCTTCCTCTATTTTTAGCTTTCTCTATTAATTCTTCTATTTTTTTCTTTTATTTTTTTCTTTTATTTTTTTCTTTTATTTTTTTTTTTTATTTTTTTCTACAACTACTTTTTTTTACTACTATTCTTTTCTACTACTATTTTTTTCTACTACTATTTTTTTCTACTACTACTTTTTCTACTACTACTCATTCTACTACTTTTTCCACTACTTTTCCTACTAGTACTTTCTCTACTACTTTTTCTACTACTTTTTCTGTTACTTTTACTAATACTACTTTTCTACTACTTTTTTTTTACTAAATTTTCTACTACTTTTTCTGTTACTTTTTCTATTACTACTTATTTCTGTTACTTTTTCTACTACAATTTCTACTACTTTTTCTACTACTATTTCTACTACTTTTTTTTTTTACAAATTTCACTTCTATTTGCTTTATCTTTATATTTAGCTTTATTTTTTCTCCCACTACTACTTTTACTCCTAATACTTTTTCTTCCACTTCCACTGCCACTTTTACTCCTTTTTTTTACTACAAAGTAGCAGACTTTGCCATAAGATGGTTGCCATTTTAAATGCTACGCTCAATTCAAATGACGGCTGCGAGCCCAAAAGAAATTTTTCGGACAGTAGATACTGTGAAACGCGTTTTATGCAACGCGCAAATGTTGCCGCTGTCTGTTGCCGCATGAAACTTTTATACTTCACACACACACACACCAAAAAGCCATAACGTGTACGTAGATGTGTTTTTTCTTTCTTTTCCAACCACTCTTCTCATACTCTTACTCTCTCTCTCACTCTCTTTCTATCTTCGTCACTCTTGTTCATTTCTTTTTGCAACTGTCTCGCAGGTGCTGCAGGTATTATTGCCAGGACGAAGCCGTTAGTATCATGTACGAAACTCATAACTAGCTCAATAAGTTTTCTCAGCTATTTTTTACGACCAAGTGTAGCAGTAGAAGCAGCAACAGCAACAGCTACAGCAGCAACATCTCAACCAGCTAACAGCTTCAGCTATGACTATAGCTTTCACACTGGATCTGGCTCTGGCTCTGGCTCTGTCTCTGGCTTTGGGCTTTGGCTCTGACTCTGGCACTGGCACTGGCTCTGGCAGTGACTATAGCAGCTTCAGCTCTTTGCTATGACTATGAACTACTTTTTAAGGCTGCGCCATGCGGCTGATTTTACAGCTGTCAGACAAGGTTCGCGAATGCTTTTGCGGTTTCGCTGAAGGAAGGAAGAGCAGGAGTCTGAGATTGAAATCTGTTTGCGGGACTGGAGGGGAGTGGAGTAGTACAAGTTTTGTTGCCGCCTTCTGTGTGGTTGCTGTGCGCGTTATTGAATTGTATTTTATGACTTAACTTACGCTCTTTGGCAACAATAACAACAACAGCAACAAGAAACGCTGCTAAAGTATGCAATATGCAGCAGCAACAAGCTTGAAAAAGCTTTAAACTAGCAACTTGCAACTTGCAACTTGCCACTTTTAAGTTTAAAGTGTATGCGAGCGACGCTAAAATAAGCTTAAATATATGAAACTGTGAAAAACTCTGTGTCTGTGCTGCTTGTGATTTGTGAGTAGAAGCAGCAGCAGCAACAGCAACAACAACAACAACACTTGGGACTTTGAGCTATGCTTTGACAGCTGCTCTCGTTGTTAAGGTGCAAATGTGCTAGTACTTTACTAGCTTCCTCTCTCTCTCTCTCTCTCCCTCTCTCTCTCTCTAACAGCTTGGTTGTCCGGCTTGTGTTGCCAATCAGCGGCAAATTTGCAGCAGGGCGCAAATTGCCATCAAGCATAAAAAACTACTTGCTGTAGCTAAAAGGTCCAACAAATTCTCTGCACTGCCTTTCAAATCTCTCTTTCTCTCACATCCTTCGTCTCTCCTTCAACTACAATTGCAATGCAAACAATGTAAAGTGCAGAGCACCCTCGGTTGCCCAAGACAACAAATCGAATAATGCGAAAAGTAAATTTTCAACTAGCTACCAAAAAAAAAAAAAATGAAAAAAAAAACAAACGAGCGAAAAAAAAAACAGACACACACACACACACATATATATATAGAGAAACCAAGAGTAAAAATAAACTGAAACCGAATGGCAGTAAAATGTATGTGCAGAGCAGAACGAGGGTCGGTCAGCAGTCGAAGCAGCAGTCGAAGCGCTAACAAGTTACAAAAGTAGCAATAGAAATGCAGGTAGTAAATATTGTAGGAATACAGCAGAGTGCAGTGCTGTGCAGTGCAGCATAGTTCAACAGTTGGCAGTAAATCCATTTTATACAGTCGACTGACTGTCTGCCTCACTGCACAGCTGGAGTGAGTGAGACAGAGACAGAGAGAGAGAGAGTGTAGCAATAGTTCAAGTATAAAAACTGAAACTGAAAAGAAAATGTTCGGCAAACTGAAAACTTGACTTATGCCAAACACCGAAAAATTTCGTTACGTTACACGCTTGAAATTGGCTTGCAGGCAACAGCAACAACAACAACAACAACAATAGCATTAGCCATAGCAATAGCAGTAGCGGTAAGCAGTAACAGAAGTATAGCAGCAGCAGTAACAATTGCTGCAATAAAGTTAGCCAAGCGAACTCAGGCTACCACATCGTATCTGCAGGCATTGCCAGTGAAGCATATTGAGTAAAAAGTAGATGAAGAACAAGCAGATGCTAAGGCTACAAACTCTACCAGCAGCAGCAGTAGAAGTAGCAATAGTAGCAGCAGCAGTAGTAGCAGCACATCAGAGCATCACAATTTGACGTCCAACAGGGCGTATGCGCATCTGCTGCTATGTATAACGTTACATTCGACTACTATATATGTATATGGCAAGCATCAACCTGACTTGCCGCCATGCAAAGTAGCTGGGCGGCTGCTTTTGACTGCAGAATTGACGTCGTCGACGTAGCAGCAGCAGCAGCAGCAGAAGTTACTCGCCGCCATAGACTTTATAATAATTTATTATCGCAAAAAGATTTAGCAGCGACTACATATACATTCTCTATGTTTGTGTATGTGTGTGTGTGTGTGTTACAACTGACTTTGCATACTATGTTTGCATACTTTCTAGCGCTTTCGCCTACAAAACCAAATTCCCTTGCGGCCCATTAGTCGCATGTTTGAGCATATTTTAGATGAAAAAATATATCGCAAAGTCGACTTTCAGTATTGTCGTCGTCTCATACATTCGTCTATCGTAGCTTCGTCTGTCGTCTGCTTTTCTATTTTTTTCCGTTTCGTTCGTCGTTTAATGCAAATTTTTTTTCTGCTGCTGTGGCCTCTGGCCTGCGTTTCAATAAAAGAAACAAAAAAAAAAGTAAAAATAAAAAAAAAAAAGGAAAAGCTTAGAGAGCCGCCTGAAGGGTCTAAAATAAAAAAAGAAAAAACAACAACTTGAAATCCCTGTCAGAGAAAACTTTCAGCACATGTATGTGTGTGTGTGTTTGTGTGTGTTGAAAGATCATACATTAAGCTTAAAGTTGGCTTAAATCGTTTAACACCTAAATTGTTGCCAGTTTGCCTTTTCTTTTTTATTTACGTTCGGTTTTTTTTTATTGCTGATTTGTGTGCTTGCTTGTCTGTATATATGTCTGTGTGTGTGTGTGTGTCTGTGTGTGTGAAAAACTCATTTCATATGCTATTATTAATTTCCCAAAAAATTTGCAGATAAACGAACTTGTTAAATTATGAATATAACCATATTGAATTGATTTGCAACACACACAGACAAACACACACACAGACAGCTGAAATTTTTCCCTTTTTTTTTCCGGTCACGCCACTTTATGAAATTGTTTGATGCCCCGCAGATATCCTGACCCAGCAGCAGCAGCAGCAGCAGCAACGTTACGTTTACTTCTCTTTGTGGCACACATATAAAATTTTATGAAATTATTTGAACGCTAACACAAAAAATCACGCACGCAATTCACAGCACAGCATGTGAGCTGCCATAGAGAGCAATAAGAGCGAAGGAGAGAGAGAGAGAGAGAGAAAGCAAGAGCAGCTCATAAAAATTCAATTAAACACGTTTCAACAATATTTTTGGGCAATGATATAAATTTTTAGCACGTCATTACAATTACATAAGCGGATTTCCAATACACACAGACAGGCAGACAGAGACACATGCATTGAGAGACATAAAACTCACATTGAAAAAGATATTTGAATGTGTTATTGGCAGACGATTTGTAGACTGATTAAGTTTTTATTGTGCGCTATATGCTAAATATAAATGTTGATGATGACGTTGTCGATGATGATGACGACGACTAGGAGGTAGAAGTGGGTCAAAAAAAAAGCTGTGAAATGCTCAGCCCTAAAATGTAGGCAACAGTTTTGTTTAGCTGACTTCATTGATAGGCTTCATCATCAATGAGAGGGAAAATGTGCGCGTCGTCTATTGAATTGGCTGACAGCAAGAACGCAATACACAATGTGTAACTGGCATGCGGCATGCGGCATGTGTCAAGTGTCTAAAGAGCGTGTCATAGTCATTGTAGCATTGAGCAGGGCAAAACCCTTTTGGGGTTCGCTCAATTGAGTTCTTCTTCATCTTCTATTCTCTAGCGCTGCTGCTATTTGGGGCTGGCCAACAACAAAGCGCTGTCAAAACTAATAAAATGTCTGTCGCTTTACTAGCAAAAAAAAAAAAATAAAGGGTTGTCCTTTTTTTTCACTGTCTCTCTCTCACTCTCTCTCTCCTTCTCTCTTTTTGTTGCTTTTTGCTGTTGCCATTTTGGCTTGATCAATCTAGAAGTAGAAACTTGAAACGTTTGAAGTATGTTATGCTTTGTTGAGAGTAGGCGTGTTTGTTGCATGCAGGCAAGCAGCAGGCTGGCAGGCAAGCAGGCAGCTTTACGCTTGCCACTTTTATTATTTGATATGCGCAAACAACACACACAAACACATACACACATGGACATATAAAGACCTTAGCAAACATATGAAGACCACCTCGACACACACACACACACACACAGAGCCTTAGTTAGCTCAACGAAGCATCAAGCATCATGTTGTCGGCATAGAGCGAGAGACCAATGAGACCAATAGTCAAAGCGTTTTCCTAGCATGATTGAAGTGCAAAATTTGCCACCTTTTGACGTGGCCATCAAACATTGGTGTTCGCGTCATGTGGAAATTGCGGTTACGTGTGTCCTTAACTCTTCACACCACCACAGCCCATCTCTCTCTCTCTAACTCTCCCACTCTTCCCATTTGCTTTCGCTACATTTTGCTGTGTTGCTGCCATTAACATAACAAAAGGCGCTGCTTGCGGGCAAAACTGTATACAAGCGTCTATATTGTTTGCATATGTATGTGTGTGTATGTTTGTATGTGTGCGTGTTGTTTGACAATCGCCCAATCGTTGAAATCGTCGTCTACATTTGCCCAGGCAGCTTGTTGTTTGTCATACAACACATGCCTCAAGTATCATTGCCCCATATATACAAGTATATATAATGCTTAGAAATTCAAAGGTTATTACATAAAATTTTAGCTCTGCCATTTTAGCTGATTGCCGCTGTCGCTGTCGTTGCCACTGTCATGTTTGCCCATTGAGTTGACTTGTCTTGACGCACGTTGCAAGTTGAGTTTCAAGAGTTTATCTAAATCTATTGGCACGCCATTTTCAAGTCATGGCACTGTGGCAATAATAAGACGCTTAAAGTGTGCTCAGCTTATCGACATCAGTGATGATGCTGCTGCTGCTGATGATGCTGCTGCTGGCTCTTGGCTGTTGGCTGATGATGCTGAAGCTGATACTGATGCTGATGCTGTTTGTGTGCAACGGGGCGTATGATACCTTGTACATCTAACAATTTTCTGCTCTACGCTTTGGCCAACAGCTGCTTCAGTTACTTCCCCTCCCCTCCACCCCTTAACCAATACTTGACTTTATTTTTTCTGCTTTTTATTTTTTCTCTCACACTTTGCTCTTGGCATTAAATCAGCAATCGAAGCTTTATTAGCACTGCAGGCAGGCAGCCAAGCAGGCAGCTGCCAACTATCAACTGGTAAACGGGCAACTTGTGCTTGGACTTGGCTTGCAGTTGTTGCTGATGATGGTCTTAACTGTGGCTAACGAGCTGCTGATAGGATTTATTGTGACTCAGTTGCTATAAGCTGCCTTCAAAGTACTGTCAGCTCTTATTATTATTATTGTTGTTGTTGTTGTTGTTGTTGTCGTTGTTGTGGTTATGCGGCAAGCGCAATACAGAGTGAAAGAGACAGAGATAGAGAGTAAGAGTGAAAATACAAACAATAAACATTTTTTAAGCAATTAATGCGTATGGCAAATTTTTGTTTACTTTATAAGTGATAAGCTCAAAATGCTGACAGAATTCCAGCACTATGCAATTTTGTAAATAAAGCGCATAGTGCATGCTGTGGTTCTCTCTCTGTATGTATGTATGTGTGTGTTTGTGTGTGTGTAAATCAAAGACATGCAGCTTAAGCCACAGGCAACTCAAGTTTCAATATACAACAAGAATCTTTCTCTCTCTCTCTCTCTCTCTATCTCTCTTACTCACTCTTAGTCTTATTTTGTCTGTTGTCTGTTGCTTTCTTTGTCGGCAACCTTTACTTACGGTTTGTGGTTCTGTTTTGTTTGGCAAAAGTTTATATTTTGGTATTTAAACACAAATTAAATGCATTTGTATGCAAACAAAGCACAATGCAACACACATGCATTTCCGTCTGTCTTACTCTCTCTCTCTCTCTCTTTGTCTGTGTCTGTGTGTAAGTTAACAAACCGCAAACAAACCGTTTTATGTCACCAGAGACAAAGGCGACAACAGAGACTTAATACTATACAAAGTATTTATATATATTTGTGTGTCTCTGTGTGTGTGTGTGTGTGTGTGTGTGTGTAGCAGCAGTAAAATGCTGCAAGAGCAACAAATCCATTATGCTACAATTATGCATTACACACAGCTTGGCACAAACTTTACACTCAACCCTCGCAGCAGTGCCGCATAACCACAACAACGACACAATAATAATAATAAACTGACAGTACTTTGAAGGCAGCTTATAGCTTGTATATATGGGGCAATGATACTTGAGGCATGTGTTGTATGACAAACAACAAGCTGCCTGGGCAAATGTAGACGACGATTTCAACGATTGGGCGATTGTCAAACAACACGCATAAACAACACACACAACATATGCAAACAATATAGACGCTTGTATACAGTTTTGCCCGCAAGCAGCGCCTTTTGTTATGTTAATGGCAGCAACACAGCAAAATGTAGCGAAAGCAAATGGAAGAGTGGGAGAGTTAGAGAGAGAGAGATGGGCTGTGGTGGGTGAGAGTTAAGGACACACGTAACCGCAATTTCCACATGACGCGAACACCAATGTTTGATGGCCACGTCAAAAGGTGGCAAATTTTGCACTTCAATCATGCTAGGAAAACGCTTTGACTATTGGTCTCATTGGTCTCTCGCTCTATGCCGACAACATGATGCTTGATGCTTCGTTGAGCTAACTAAGGCTCTGTGTGTGTGTGTGTGTATGTGTGTGTCGAGGTGGTCTTCATATGTTTGCTAAGGTCTTTGTATGTCCATGTGTTTGTGTGTTTGTGTGTGTTGTTTGCGCATATCAAATAATAAAAGTGGCAAGCGTAAAGCTGCCTGACTGCCTGCCAGCCTGCTGCTTGCCTGCATGCAACAAACACGCCTACTCTCAACAAAGCATAACATACTTCAAACGTTTCAAGTTTCTACTTCTAGATTGATCAAGCCAAAATGGCAACAGCAAAAAGCAACAAAAAGAAAGAGAGAGAGAGAGAGAGAGTGAGAGAGAGACAGTGAAAAAAAAGGACAACCCTTTATTTTTTTTTTTTTTTTTTGCTAGTAAAGCGACAGACATTTTATTAGTTTTGACAGCGCTTTGTTGTTGGCCAGCCCCAAATAGCAGCAGCGCTAGAGAATAGAAGATGAAGAAGAACTCAATTGAGCGAACCCCAAAAGGGTTTTGCCCTGCTCAATGCTACAATGACTATGACACGCTCTTTAGACACTTGACACATGCCGCATGCCGCATGCCGCATGCCACATACCGTATGCCGTATGCCAGTTACACATTGTGTATTGCGTTGTTGCTGTCAGCCAATTCAATAGACGACGCGCACATTTTCCCTCTCATTGATGATGAAGCCTATCAATGAAGTCAGCTAAACAAAACTGTTGCCTACATTTTAGGGCTGAGCATTTCACAACTTTTTTTTGACCCACTTCTACCTCCTAGTCGTCGTCATCATCATCGACAACGTCATCATGAACATTTATATTTAGCATATAGCGCACAATAAAAACTTAATCAGTCTACAAATCGTCTGCCAATAACACATTCAAATATCTTTTTCAATGTGAGTTTTATGTCTCTCAATGCATGTGTCTCTGTCTGCCTGTCTGTATGTGTGTGTGTGTGTGTGTGTATTAGAAATCCGCTTATGTAATTGTAATGACGTGCTAAAAATTTATATCATTGCCCAAAAATATTGTTGAAACGTGTTTAATTGAATTTTTATGAGCTGCTCTTGCTTTCTCTCTCTCTCTCTCTCCTTTGCTCTTATTGCTCTCTATGGCAGCTCACATGCTGTGCTGTGAATTGCGTGCGTGATTTTTTGTGTTAGCGTTCAAATAATTTCATAAAATTTTATATGTGTGCCACAAAGAGAAGTAAACGTAACGTTGCTGCTGCTGCTGCTGGGTCAGGATATCTGCGGGGCATCGAACAATTTGATAAAGTGGCGTGACCGGAAAAAAAAAGGGAAAAATTTTAGCTCTGTGTGTGTGTGTGTGTTGCAAATCAATTCAATATGGTTATATTCATAATTTAACAAGTTCGTTTATCTGCAAATTTTTTGGGAAATTAATAATAGCATATGAAATGAGTTTTTCACACACACACACAGACACACAGACATACATCCAGACAAGCAAGCACACAAATCAGCAATAAAAAAAAAAGCGAACGTAAATAAAAAAGAAAAGGCAAACTGGCAACAATTTAGGTGTTAAACGATTTAAGCCAACTTTAAGCTTAATGTATGATCTTTCAACACACACACACATACATATGCGAAAGTTTTCTCTGACAGGGATTTCAAGTTGTTGTTTTTTCTTTTTTTTTTTAGACCCTTCAGGCGGCTCTCTAAGCTTTTCCTTTTTTTTTTTTATTTTTACTTTTTTTTTGTTTCTTTTATTGAAACGCAGGCCAGAGGCCACAGCAGCAGAAAAAAATTTGCATTAAACGACGAACGAAACGGTAAAAAAAAATAGAAAAGCAGACGACAGACGACAGACGAAGCTACGATAGACGAATGTATGAGACGACGACAATACTGAAAGTCGACTTTGCGATATATTTTTTCATCTAAAATATGCTCAAACATGCGACTAATGGGCCGCAGGGGAATTTGGTTTTGTAGGCGAAAGAGCTAGAAAGTATGCAAAGTCAGTTGTAACACACACACACACACATACACAAACATAGAGAATGTATATGTAGTCGCTGCTAAATCTTTTTGCGATAATAAATTATTATAAAGTCTATGGCGGCAAGTAACTTCTGCTGCTGCTGCTGCTGCTACGTCGACGACGTCAATTTTGCAGTCAAAAGCAGCCGCCCAGCTACTTTGCATGGCGGCAAGTCAGGTTGATGCTTGGCATATACATATATAGTAGTCGAATGTAACGTTATATATAGCAGCAGATGCGCATACGCCCTGTTGGACGTCAAATTGTGATGCTCTGATGTGCTGCTACTACTGCTGCTGCTACTATTGCTACTTCTACTGCTGAATTTGTTGGACCTTTTAGCTACATCAAGTAGTTTTTTATGCTTGATGGCAATTTGCGCCCTGCTGCAAATTTGCCGCTGATTGGCAACACAAGCCGGACAACCAAACTGTTAAGAGCGAGAGAGAGGGAGGAGAATAGAGGGAAGCTAGTAAAGTACTAGCACATTTGCACCTTAACAACGAGAGCAGCTGTCAAAGCATAGCTCAAAGTCCCAAGTGTTGTTGTTGTTGCTGTTGCTGTTGCTGCTGCTGCTTCTACTCACAAATCACAAGCAGCACAGACACAGAGTTTTTCACAGTTTCATATATTTATTTTAGCGTCGCTCGCATACACTTTAAACTTAAAAGTGGCAAGTTGCAAGTTGCTAGTTTAAAGCTTTTTCAAGCTTGTTGCTGCTGCTGCATATTGCATACTTTAGCAGCGTTTCTTGTTGCTGTTGTTGTTATTGTTGCCAAAGAGCGTAAGTTAAGTCATAAAATACAATTCAATAACGCGCACAGCAACCACACAGAAGGCGGCAACAAAACTTGTACTACTCCACTCCCCTCCAGCCCCGCAAACAGATTTCAATCTCAGACTCCTGCTCTTCCTTCCTCCAGCGAAACCGCAAAAGCATTCGCGAACCTTGTCTGACAGCTGTAAAATCAGCCGCATGGCGCAGCCTTAAAAAGTAGTTCATAGTCATAGCAAAGAGCTGAAGCTGCTATAGTCACTGCCAGAGCCAGTGCCAGTGCCAGAGTCAGAGCCAAAGCCCAAAGCCAGAGACAGAGCCAGAGCCAGAGCCAGATCCAGTGTGAAAGCTATAGTCAGAGCTGAAGCTGTTAGCTGGTTGAGATGTTGCTGCTGTAGCTGTTGCTGTTGCTGCTTCTACTGCTACACTTGGTCGTAAAAAATAGCTGAGAAAACTTATTGAGCTAGTTATGAGTTTCGTACATGATACTAACGGCTTCGTCCTGGCAATAATACCTGCAGCACCTGCGAGACAGTTGCAAAAAGAAATGAACAAGAGTGACGAAGATAGAAAGAGAGTGAGAGAGAGAGTAAGAGTCTGAGAAACGTACACGTTATGGCTTTTTGGTGGTGTGTGTGTGTGTGTGTGTGTGTGTGTGTGAAGTATAAAAGTTTTCATGCGGCAACAGACAGCGTGCAACAGTTATGCGCGTTTGCATAAAACGCGTTTCACAGTATCTACTGTCCGAAAAATTTCTTTTGGGCTCGCAGCCGTCATTTGAATTGAGCGTAGCATTTAAAATGGCAACCATCTTATGGCAAAGTCTGCTACTTTGTAGTAAAACAAAAAAAGGAGTAAAAGTGGCAGTGGAAGTGGAAGAAAAAGTATTAGGAGTAAAAGTAGTAGTGGGAGAAAAAATAAAGCTAAATATAAAGATAAAGCAAATAGAAGTGAAATTTGTAAAAAAAAAAAAAAAGTAGTAGAAATAGTAGTAGAAAAAGTTAGTAGAAATTGTAGTAGAAAAAGTAACAGAAAAAAGTAGTAATAGAAAAAGTAACAGAAAAAGTAGTAGAAAATTTATTAAAAAAAAAGTAGTAGAAAAAGTAGTCAAAAAAGTAGTAGAGAAAGTATTAGTAGGAAAAGTAGTGGAAAAAGTAGTAGAATGAGTAGTAGTAGAAAAAGTAGTAGTAGAAAAAAATAGTAGTAGAAAAAAATAGTAGTAGAAAAGAATAGTGGTAGAAAAAAGTAGTTGTAGAAAAAAAATAGAAGAAAAAAAATAAAAGAAAAACATAAAAGAAAAAAATAAAAGAAAAAAAATAGAATTAATAGAGAAAGCAAAAAATAGATGAAGAAAAAAATAGTAGAAGAAAAAATAGTAGAAGAAAGTTGTAGTGGAAAAAGTAGTAGTGGAAAAAGTAGTAGTGGAAAAAGTAGTAGAAAAGTAGTAGTTATAGTGAAAAATAGTAATTGAATCGAAAATTTTGCTTGAAAATGCAGTAGATGTAGAAGAAGTAGTAGATATAGCAAATCAAAAAAGTAGTAAATTCTTTATAGAAAAAGTAGTAGAATTAGTAGTAGAAATAAGATGAATAATAGGTAGACTTAGACAGAGACAGAGACAGGTCTAAAAGGATTAAGATGTAGTAGCAGAAATAATAAAGAAGGTGCAAGACAGAAAGACAGCAATAAAATGCAATACGAAGCAGTTAAAAAATTTGATTAGTCCTCACAGCTAACAGTGAGCCACAATATTAAGCGAATAGCATCCCAGCAGCAGTTAAAATTCGTGTGATATGTGATATTTTCTTGTAGTATTAATGATGTTTCTTCCTGGCTTTGCTTCTCACATTCTCTATGCCACAAACTATATATAATACTTAATCTTTCATATATTTATGTATTTATATCTTTTACTTGCAATAAAAAACGAATCCAACACTAAAAATAAAAAAAAAAAAAACCAGAAAATATACAAGAAGTCTATATTAATAATCTTCAAATACATTTCACAATTCACAGGTGTATACGGCGATGTGCAACGTGTAAAGATATTGTACTTGTTTAAAATGAAAAATTCCAGCAACATGAAATTCCGAACGTTGCATACCTTTGGTCAGCCACTGTGCATGCTGCAGTCGTTGTCATTCGTCGTTGTTGCAGCTGCAAATGCGGCAAACAAAATGTATTAATAATAAAAATTGTTAAAGCCAAACGAGATGGTGGGGGCGCACAAAATTCTAGGTATATAACAACTGCCAATGAGGCTATCCGAGCGCATAAATGAAATTTTATAAGCGCTTTATTACCAGACGTCCAGTGTGACCAGTCGTAACTGCAGGTACAGTTGCGCTACAGCTACACACTCTCCACTCCACTCTCTCCACACGATCTCCACAGGCAACGGTACATGCCAATCATTTTATTGCATTTATTTGTGTGCACTTTACCCCATTGTCAGGTTACATCCAACAACTCCTCCTCCTCCATCTCCTTCTCCTCACACACTACACTCTCATCGGCTACTTTTGGTTACTACCCTTGACCCCGCTTTCGTTGCTTTTGCTGGCGCTGTTTGTGTG
The DNA here is from genome assembly GCA_037044475.1 of Zaprionus obscuricornis. NCBI lineage: Eukaryota > Metazoa > Arthropoda > Insecta > Diptera > Drosophilidae > Zaprionus > Zaprionus obscuricornis. The sequence continues at coordinate 2,835 of JBAMBR010005215.1, read as the reverse complement.
TCGCATTAAACGAAAATGAAAATCGCCGCGCGCATTTGGCTGGCAGGAGAGGCGTTAAGAGGCAGCCACCTGACGTGCCAAATTCCATTTTATTATAAAAAAAAAGAACAAGGTGAAAAAACAACAACAACAAAAGTAGAGCAACAAAAAAAAAATCAGCAGCAGCAGTTTTCGCTGTTTTTTTTTTCTGTTGTTATTATTAAATAAGTTTAAATAAATTTAATTAGCGCAATGCAATGCAAACGGAAATTGCCAGCAAATTGCACGACAGCCGTGCAATATTTAAAGCTATGCAACACTGCCAAGAGAATGAAATACTATAAAAAAAAATGAGCGAACAATATTTTCAACTTATTTTTTTTTATTTTTTATTGATTTGCAATTAAAAAAAAACGGAAAACTAAGAAATTCCTATGACTAAAGAATTTTTTACAATTTAATAAATAACTGCAGAAAATTTGAAAAAATATTTATAGAAGAAAAAATAAAATAAAAATAAAAATAGAATTAATTTAAGACTAGCCTAGCAATTAGTTAGTAATTAATTAAAAGATCAATTAAATTTTAGCTCATGGCAAAAAAAAAGAGAAAAGTAATTTGCGCTTTTTCTGCATTTATGTTATGTTAATCAATAAATTTGCGTATTTAATTATTTAAATTAAAAACATAGTTAAATACGCATCATAAAGCAATAACAACAGCAGAAATAATAACAACAATAACAACAACGAGAACAACATGAAGAAGAATTTATTGCAATATATATTTATATTTTGCTTGTCATTTTCGGTTTTGTTGATCCGTTCAAAATATGCTTTGTGTGCTGCTGCACTCAATTAATATTGCCAATTATCATTATGCAAACAATTTTATTGCAAAATTGTATTTTTTTTTTACTGTTTCCCTTACTCTCAGAATTTTTTTTGCTGCCCACAAAGCTACTGCAGTAGATAGTAGTTGTTGTTGTTGTTATTGAGCTCAAAAGCATTCCAACTTTGAGCTGATTAATGCTTAAAATCAGCTTTCAATTTTCTCTGCATATTTCATTGCATATATTTTTTAATTTTTTTTTTTTTTTATTTGTGGCTTATGTCTTCATTATTTTTGCTGCTCTAAAATACAGTTATCAAAATTGATTAATTGAATTTGAAATTATAGAGATATGAAGAAGAAGAGAGTAGACCACAAAATAGTTTTGCTGCAATTTGTTGTTGCAAACATTGAATATTTGAAAATGTGAATCAAGCATGGAATGTATTTTGGCTTTTATTTGTGGCAACAACAAAACCAAAGCAATTCGACAGGCAAATTGTGTTGTATAACCAAACAAACCAAATAACATAAACAGACACACACACACATAGAGGAGAGAGTGAGTGGGGTAGAAAGTCGAAAGGCAGTTACACTGTTGGCATGTGAGAATATTAATGGCGCTGCGTCAACATATAGACTACTAATGTGCCGCGAGGGCTGCTGCTACTGCTACTGCTACTACTGCTCCTATTGCTGCTAAAATGGCAAACACTTCCGGTTGATTTTCTGTTACATACCAAGCGTCCCAATAACCGTTCCAGGTGGACGGAAGCAACTAGAAGAAGATGGCAGCAAATATTTTACCTTGTATAAGCGCTGGCAGATGAAGTTGTTGTTGTTGTTGTAGTCAGAGTTTTGGATATAAAAGTGTGAGTAAGAAGTGAAAAGAGAGGAGTGCGAGGTGAGAGTTGTATAGTTTTGTACAGTGAGTGCGCACTTATGCACTCATAAAATATTAACAAATTCATTCGTTACTTTGGCCAAAAACTCTCACACTCTCTTCACCTGTTTCCCTTCCGCTGTTCCACTCTGTCACTGCCCTTCCCCCCAAAATTTCATGCTGAACAAAGACGATTACCAAACGACTCTGTGGACGATACAGTCGACAAACAGAACGACCAGATGTCCTAACATGGCCATTGCCCGTACGATATAGATAGTTAAGAGAGAAATACATTGTTGAAAGTTTTGCGTATAAATTGACTTTACGTATAGTTCACATTTAGCTTTTGACATAAATTTTCTATTGAATTACAAAAAGAAAAAAAAACTTAATTTACTTGAGTTTGCTTTACATTTCTCTCTCTCTCTCTCTCTCTCTCTCTTCTTAGTTGTAACTTTGATTAGTAAGTTTTGCAACCCTATTGTTAAGGTGAAGGTTGTTAGGCAGTAGCAGGAAAGTAAAGTGTCATTTGTGCTTTAGTTTATTAGATCAATCAATCTCACCTGAGACGCTATGGCGTATGCGTGCGCTTATGTGCATGGAGCTTAAATGCCTTAACCCATTTCAATTCATAAGTATTTTCTACAACAACAACAACAGTAACAACAAGTACATGAAATCCTTTGAGTCACTTTTGGGGGTTAAGGCAAAATGTAAAACTTCTTTTGCCCTTTTTCCTATGGTGCTCAGATGTGCGTGGAAAATCTTTTTGTTTCTTTACTTTTTTTTATGCCTTTTGTAAGTTAATAATGATTTGTTGTTGTTGCTGCTGTTACTGCTGTTGCCAACTGGTCAGGCTCTGGTAATTAAAACTTTAAGATACTTTTTTTGAGTTTGAGGGCCACAGGCGGAAAGCCACACAGAGAGGCAACCAGTAGCTAGCAGTGTGGCAGCTGCAGCACTCAGAGATGATGGCAAAAGTTGTTTCTTCATTTGGCTAGTACCGAAAGTTATCCCTCACCACTGCCAGCACATCCACCTCCCACCACCCCCCACTTGAACATTTTGCATATACTGGCTGTCAAAAACCCCTTTTTATTCTCACACTCAGATGGCTTTTAGTCTGAGTCTCGACACTC
>JBAMBR010005214.1:0-11877 GCA_037044475.1 Zaprionus obscuricornis | reverse complement strand
GTCTTTCATTTGTTTAAAACAGGCCATACACGTTCAACTTAGTCCACAAACATGCAAATACTGTGGAACAAATTGTCGTACTATGTGCACTTTCTATCATACCGCTTGAACGTGTACAGAGCGCCGGCTGTGTGAAACAGCTGATGTGACATAACCTGAACATACATTTGAATAACATCGAAAGCTAAAATGATACGCCGAGTAAATAACAATAACATAATTAATAAAATAATAAATTTATATTAAAGATAATATTTTAAATTATTTCAGTTATTGCCTTCCATTAAACTGTCGCTGCAGCTGCAAAAGCCAGCGTTAACAACAGTTAGATCAACTAGTGTTTACAGTGTTTACGAGCCGGATTACCTTGAGGTAATATTACCCCATACATTTATTTTCGAAAGATTATTTAATTAAATGAATGTTTGCATTTTAGTCTCTTAAGCCGAAATTTCCGCAAATTGAATGTCTTAATGTTCAGATTAAAGGTTACGATTATCCACTGCTCGAGAATTATCAACGTTTCTTGCACAGTGTTGCCGAATATCTTGATTTGGATGTTTCAGATTGTTATGCACTTCCTCCACAACAGACACAGGTACAGCGATTGCGTCCGAACTCAACAGTTGTTGAGGCTGAATATAAATTAACTACCTATGAGCGTAATCTACAATTGAATAATGTCGATGCCCCCGTCTATCCACAATTTCTACGCATTGCACAAGCGGCACTGCCTGAGGGTGTACATCTCTTGGTAGCAGAACATACCGATGATCTAGAGGAACGTCGCTATGTGCCCGACAAGGATCTGCTTGATCTAAAGGCTGAACTGGAACGCATGGGCGGTGCAACGCCCACGAAAAAGAAATAATAATAAGACCACAAAATTTGTCATCATATTTGGCATATGGGCAAACATTAATCGCTAGTTTTTTTTATTATCATTATTAATTATTGTATAAATCTGTTAAGAAATTTTAAAGGAATATCATATTATGCTATGTTAACTCGATAACTTGTTAAAAGATTTCTCCTGCATGTTATCCCATGGTATGTGAATTTGAAGCCTTATAAAAAGAAAAATTGAAACAGAGATAAAAACAAAGAAATCTATTGTATATGTTAAAAACTTTTCTATTTAAAGCTTTGCACTAATTGGACGGCAATTGTTACACTTGGAAGACACCAAACTCTATGATCTAATACTACTCTAGACACTTAACAATTAATTAATTGCACTAGGAAATGTTCACTTAAACAACACCGAAATGAACCACTTTGATTGATGATGAAGAGCTGGATGCAGCTGTTGTCTTATTATTGTTGCTCGATTCATCATCTCTGCGTCGTGTTGGTGGTTTGCTGACATCTATAAAATGAGAAATGATAATTGTAAAACTGAAAAATTCAAATAATCTTGAAATATCTTAAAACTTACTTGTTGTGATGGGATTAAAGTCCTTTAAGTACTCATCATTGGGATGGCAAAGTGGCAAACTGTCTGCTAATTCTTTTCTAGGATTGGTCAAATGTCTCGCTGTGGGTCGTGAATAGCCATTACGCTTGGGCGGCATAGGTTTCTCTTTACGTGGAATTTCCTAGTAAAAATATTTAATAGAATCAATCCAATAAAAGGATTTAGAGTATTAAGAACTCACTGGCACTACAGCAACCTGTATCGTATCCGAAAATTTCACTTTATTCTTTTCGACTGGTGTCGTTTTAACATTACTTGTCGCTGGAGACTCGCCATTCGCTGGTGTTGCAGCAGCATTTGAAAGTATGGATGCTGTTGGTTTCTTTAGTAGCAGACGCTTCTGATAATCCTCATTGCTAAGCATTGGCAGCATAGCTGGTATATTGCCAGATACAAGTGGATGTTGATAGAATTTCGGCTGATACTGTGGACCAGACAGCGGAGACAGCTGTGAAGTTTGATCATTGACAAAAGGCATCACAGGCTGTTGACGTGTCGCCGGACTGTTGGGCAAAGGCATTGGCAATCCCACTGTCTGATCTGGCACATCCTGGGACCAGCCATTTCCTGTTAATTAAAGATTTGTTAATGAAATATGGTAAAATGAGAAAGAGATGCGATGGTTATATTTACCATTTGCATTGATTTGCTTTACAGGCGCTTGGCTGCCACTTTTTTTGGCAAGAGCAACCAATGAGGTTGCCGTTGCAGCACTATTCAGTTTAGATGTTCTTAGCTCAGGCAATGGCGGACGCAATTCAGGTTTAGGTATATTAATCTTAATCATTTCGGCATTGAATATCTTCGATTTAAATGAGGGCAAGGGTGGCACATAATTTTTGAGCGCCTGTTGACTTGGCGACGAGTAGCTGGATTGTGAACAGGCGGAGTCAGGACGTAGATCACTAGTCATGGTTAAATTTAGATTGCCATTAACATGATCTTCACCATGGATTATGGCTGCAGCCTGACTAAATGCGGCTTGTGCAAATTCACTTAAGCTGGCAATGCATTTCGTCAAATTATACAGATCCATGAATAGATCATAATCTGCAATGTCCTGCGCAATTTCAAAGGCCTCATTGAATAAGTTCTTGCTGCAGCATAGAAATTGAAAGTATTAAAAATAAAGATTCAAAATTGAATGCATCAAAACATTGATAAAACTAACCGTAATAAAAAGAAACAGAAGCGTCGTTTCAGATCATAAACTTGATCACTAAACTCATCCTTGGTATCCTCGGAGAGTGTATGAGCAAATGTTTTCAATGCTCTGGCCATTAGATCGAAACGTTGACGTCGTTGATCACCTCCAAAGAATATATAATTGGCAATCTTATGCAATGTAATTAGACACATGGCGCCATACGTTTCCCAATTAAGCGATGCCAGCATATTGACAGCACGTTCCGGTTGCTGTAAACGTAAATATTTGTCAGCAATGACATCGGCCGTTAATCCCGAATTGTGTATATCGCCACGCATGCCAGCACCACCAAAGATACGCATACATGCCAATGGACCCTGATCATACAGCAATAGCAGCAGGCAATCTGTTTGTGCATATGTCTGATTAAAGCTGCTTAAATCCGGTTTACGGCTAAATGCAATGCTTAACAATGTTGGTTGAGAGGCAAAGTAATGCGATAAATCCAACAGACTCAATGGCGTAACATTCTCACTAAGTAATTGATTGCCAATAGGCGCCAGCGCCAGATCAAAACACTGCAGCACCGAACGTTCATTGGCCACACACAATAATGCTGAATCACAATGCCAGGCACATTGTGTGGGTACAATTTCAATTTGATTGATATATTTGGTGGTCTGCTGCACTAGATCATGCAGGCATATATTACGATCGATACTGCCCAGAAACAGTTTCTCCTGATCCGGACTAAAGGCAAAGCAACAAATTTGTGTTCCCATGGCAATTGAGGTGATTGCGGTGCGTTGCATTTTGCCGGTGGTCAATTCATAGGAACAAATTTCAGCGCTAATATCACCTTTGCGTGATACCTTCTGTTCCAGCGTGATAATTTGATTCTCTGTGCTACGCAAGAAATCAACACAAAGTGGATCATTCTCAGACCAGCAATATGCAAGTGATTCCAGTTGCAAACTATGAAAATTTAATTTGAATTAATGAATTTTAATAAAAAATAATTTGTATTTTAATTTTATTTATAGAAGATTTGTATGAGAGTTACCTTTTAATTTTGAATATATGTATATTGGCACGATCCTGATCCCGTATTGTTGGTCGCCATGGATAGACTTCATTCTGTGAGGATTGTGTCCATACGACAAACAGATCATAGCTAGCATTAACCGTTAAATGGCGTGCCAGCTTACGTTCGGATGCGGCGCCCGGAATGATAACATGAAATATACGCGGATCCATGTTGGCAATCTTCTCCGGTCCCAACGGTCGCACATTGGGACGTTGTAAATGCACCACCGTCAGCTGGTTTGTATTGTAGGCCAAGACGATGTGGGAACGTGTAAAAAATGCTGCAAACAACGACGACAACAATAACAACAACATAAATAAAAAATGTATTGAAGAAGAAGAAGAAAGAGTATATATGAGAGAGAGAGAGAGAGAAGGAGAAAAAACATCACAGAAAAGTTGAAAGACAAAGTGCATAAACAAAACATGAAAGCGCTGCGCACAGATTAATTAAAAATTACAATAATTGCATGTGGAATGTGTTGTTGTCGTAGTTATTGTTGTTGTATGTTGTTATATGTTTCTGTTGTTATTCTTGTTGTTGTTGTTGCTGCTGTTGGTGTCGTTGTCGTAGTTGTTGTTGTGGGAAAGTGGCTTAAGTTGTTATAAATGCAAATTTCTCCAACGTAGGAGCACGCACACTCACACAGTGAACATACACACACACACACACATTGCACACACACAAACACACACTTACCATCGGTAATGACTTCACCGGCTAACTTGCCAACAAGATACTTTTCAAACACCATACGGAGTATATCGCCCGTATAGATATCCACACAGATATGCGCAATAATTCCATTATCGAATAATAGTAACACTTGTGCCGCATCCTGCCACTCGGAATGCACCAATTTATGTGTACGTAATAGATCCTCTAACTTCTTAAGATTATCCTTTAAGCGACCAGCCGATTTACGGCTATTCTTTAACACGGCCATACCATTGCGACGTTCCGTATAGTCACGTTTTGCTAACGATGTCAGCTCATTGGATACCTCACGTTGTCGCTGATAGCGAAAGGCACCCAAATCGCTGCTTTTGATGCGCACCTCATCGCGCAGCGTTGTCCAGAAGTGCAGCTCACTGAGCAGCATGTCAACGCATCACCCCACCAGTGCGATTGCAAATGTTAATTGACATTGAATTCGAACTGGAGCTAATGCTGCTACTACTGCTGCTGCTGCTGCTGTTGCCACAAATGGGTGTCAACGATTGTGTTTGATTGCACCAGTGGTATTTAGGTCAAATATGTGGCGCATGCGCAACGTTCGATAATCAATATCACACACAGTTTAATGAACTTTATGCAAATATCGAAATTATTTATGATTTAATGCGGATTTATCTTGTTTAACTTGATTTTATTAAGATAAAATACGACGCACGCAAACGTAAACACTGAAAATTAGAGTTTTAGTGATGACAGTGACGTGATCACTTGTTGCTTGCTAATTGTCGATAATTGTTATCGAAACGATTTTGCCTACAGAGTGTGACCGTGTTACATGTGGAATCCATTTAAAGGCGGCAAAGTTTAAAAAATTCATTACACATTCAAATAAAATTTTAATTCAATTTTTTTTTTTAAATTCAAATTGGCAAATTTTATGTAAGTAATGTAAAATCATTATCGTAATTTATTTAATATAATAATAAATTAATAGATTACTCTAACTTGTAAGAGCATTGAAATTTAATATTAGTAATTAAGACTCTTAGTTCAATGGCAAATGAACTCTGTTCGACATTTCGCAGACATGGTTAAGATAAGATTAATCTACGAGAAATACGTAAATGCGCCACACTTCAACCAAAAAAAAAAAGGCCCAACACATGTAGACGTTATAAACAAATGATTATTTTTAAACAAAAAATTGTATTTATTGATTTCACCATTCAATTAGATTGTTATCAATTATTTCACAGTACTTTTCTTTCGTTCTTTGCTCATTTTATCAATCGTTATCAATTAAATACGATTATTAAAGGCACTATAAATTATAGTGGCATTATTATATTAAACAACTAGTTAATGCACTAAATAAACAGCAACGTATCGTAGAATAATAATAATATTAATAATAATAATAATAATAATATTAATAATAATAATGTAATGTAATCATAGATTAATAGTAACTAAAATATATATCGCATTTGAGAAAACTTAACACAACAGTTACGTATACGCCGCATAGTGCATATCAAATTTCTATGTATTAAGTAATTTTACATGTGTATTTTGTGTGTGTGTACAATATATATATATTTATATGTATATATATCTAAGTATTTATATATGGCGGTATGATATTTGCGCGCCTAATGACTGCGACCAGAGGATGTTTATTTATATATTTTTTTTTTCATCCATCCTGTGGTTCAATTACTACAGATTGTGCTTACAATCTAAGATCTAAGAAGGCAACGACAAATTTAATCAAAGAGGAAACCTCTATATATAACAAATGTATTTGTAAATATAGATATATATATATATATATATATATTTGTATTCCGCAGCGCTTTTCTCTCTTCTGTCCATTTCTTACATCAGCTTAATATCAACTACAATTTACAGCATAAATATATTTATATATTTTTTTTTTGTTTTTGTTTTTAGAAATATATTAAATTTGCTATATACAAGAGAATATATATCAAAATATCAACCACATTTTACATACACTAATAATTTTTCATTAACTTTAACTAATTAGCCTTTTTTTTCAAATTTTGATAATATTTTTCAGCCTACCACTCTCCTCCCCTCCCCTCTCCATCAAAATACACACACACACATACACATACACATATATGTGTAATATGGACGACTAGTTAACAAGCGAGAAACCTAATCTGTGCATAATGTAGAGACGCGACTGCTGCAATTGTAATTTGTAATTTGTATTTTCGTAATTTGTACATTTTGTAATAGGAGCGCAAAAAAACGTTAGTGTTTTTTTTTTTTCTTTCATTATTATTATTATAATTAATTTTTTTTTTTTGGTTTTCTAGACGATTTAACCAACGAGCGCAAAATTTCGTTATTTAGATCAATAAGGCAACGAACTCGAGAGACTTTTTGAGACGTTAAACGCACGAAATTATGTTCTAAATAAAAACAATTGTAATATTGTCGAGGCCAAAAAAAAAAAATGAAAAAAAAAGAAAAGAAAGAAAAAAATAACTGAAAAATATTATCAAAATTTGAAAAAAAAGGCTAATTAGTTAAAGTTAATGAAAAATTATTAGTGTATGTAAAATGTGGTTGATATTTTGATATATATTCTCTTGTATATAGCAAATTTAATATATTTCTAAAAACAAAAACAAAAAAAAAATATATAAATATATTTATGCTGTAAATTGTAGTTGATATTAAGCTGATGTAAGAAATGGACAGAAGAGAGAAAAGCGCTCGGAATACAAATATATATATATATATATATATATATCTATATTTACAAATACATTTGTTATATATAGAGGTTTCCTCTTTGATTAAATTTGTCGTTGCCTTCTTAGATCTTAGATTGTAAGCACAATCTGTAGTAATTGAACCACAGGATGGATGAAAAAAAAAACATAAATAAACAACCTGTGGTCGCAGTCATTAGGCGCGCAAATATCATACCGCCATATATAAATACTTAGATATATATACATATAAATATATATATATTGTACACACACACAAAATACACATGTAAAATTACTTAATACATAGAAATTTGATATGCACTATGCGGCGTATACGTAACTGTTGTGTTAAGTTTTCTCAAATGCGATATATATTTTAGTTACTATTAATCTATGATTACATTACATTATTATTATTAATATTATTATTATTATTATTACTATTATTAATATTATTATTCTACGATACGTTGCTGTTTATTTAGTGCATTAACTAGTTGTTTAATATAATAATGCCACTATAATTTATAGTGCCTTTAATAATCGTATTTAATTGATAACGATTGATAAAATGAGCAAAGAACGAAAGAAAAGTACTGTGAAATAATTGATAACAATCTAATTGAATGGTGAAATCAATAAATACAATTTTTTGTTTAAAAATAATCATTTGTTTATAACGTCTACATGTGTTGGGCCTTTTTCTTTTTTGGTTCAAGTGTGGCACATTTACGTATTTCTCGTAGCTTAATCTTATCTTAACCATGTCTGCGAAATGTCGAACAGAGTTCATTTGCCATTGAACTAAGAGTCTGAATTACTAATATTAAAATTCAATGCTCTTACAAGTTAGAGTAATCTATTAATTTATTATTATATTAAATAAATTACAATAATGATTTTACATTACTTACATAAAATTTGCCAATTTGAATTATTAGAAATAATTGAAATCAAATTTTATTTAGATGTGTAATGAATTTTTCAAACTTTGCCGCCATTAAATGGATTCCACATATAACACGGGCACACTCTGTAGGCAAAATCGTTTCGATAACAATTATCGACAATTAGCAAGCAACAAGTGATCACGTCACTGTCATCACTAAAACTCTAATTTTCAGTGTTTACGTTTGCGTGCGTCGTATTTTATCTTAATAAAATCAAGTTAAACAAGATAAATCCGCATTAAATCATAAATAATTTCGATATTTGCATAAAGTTCATTAAACTGTGTGTGATATTGATTATCGAACGTTGCGCATGCGCCACATATTTGACCTATATACCACTGGTGCAATCAAACACAATCGTTGACACCCATTTGTGGCAACAGCAGCAGCAGCAGCAGCAGTAGTAGTAGCAGCATTAGCTTCAGTTCAAATTCAATGTCAATTAACAGGTCGCTTAAATATTAAGAAGTTAGAGGATCTATTACGTACACATAAATTGGTACCGTGGCAGGTGGCACAAGTGTTACTATTATTCGATAATGGAATATTGCGCATGTATCATATACTCCGTATTTTGAAAAGTATCTTGTTGGCAAGTTCTCATTACCGATTAAGTGTGTGTTTGTGTGTGTGCAATGTGTGTGTGTGTGTGTGTATGTTCACTGTGTGAGTGTGCGTGCTCCTACGTTGGAGAAATTTGCATTTATAACAACTTAAGCCACTTTCCCACAACAACAACTACGACAACGACACCAACAGCAGCAACAACAACAACAAGAATAACAACAGAAACATATAACAACATACAACAACAATAACTACGACAACAACACATTCCACATGCAATTATTGTAATTTTTAATTAATCTGTGCGCAGCGCTTTCATGTTTTGTTTATGCACTTTGTCTTTCAACTTTTCTGTGATGTTTTTTCTCCTTCTCTCTCTCTCTCTCTCATATATACTCTTTCTTCTTCTTCTTCAATACATTTTTTATTTATGTTGTTGTTATTGTTGTCGTCGTTGTTTGCAGCATTTTTTACACGTTCCCACATCGTCTTGGCCTACAATACAAACCAGCTGACGGTGGTGCATTTACAACGTCCCAATGTGCGACCGTTGGGACCGGAGAAGATTGCCAACATGGATCCGCGTATATTTCATGTTATCATTCCGGGCGCCGCATCCGAACGTAAGCTGGCACGCCATTTAACGGTTAATGCTAGCTATGATCTGTTTGTCGTATGGACACAATCCTCACAGAATGAAGTCTATCCATGGCGACCAACAATACGGGATCAGGATCGTGCCAATATACATATATTCAAAATTAAAAGGTAACTCTCATACAAATCTTCTATAAATAAAATTAAAATACAAATTATTTTTTATTAAAATTCATTAATTCAAATTAAATTTTCATAGTTTGCAACTGGAATCACTTGCATATTGCTGGTCTGAGAATGATCCACTTTGTGTTGATTTCTTGCGTAGCACAGAGAATCAAATCATTACGCTGGAACAGAAGGTATCACGCAAAGGTGATATTAGCGCTGAGATTTGTTCCTATGAATTGACCACCGGCAAAATGCAACGCACCGCAATCACCTCAATTGCCATGGGAACACAAATTTGTTGCTTTGCCTTTAGTCCGGATCAGGAGAAACTGTTTCTGGGCAGTATCGATCGTAATATATGCCTGCATGATCTAGTGCAGCAGACCACCAAATATATCAATCAAATTGAAATTGTACCCACACAATGTGCCTGGCATTGTGATTCAGCATTATTGTGTGTGGCCAATGAACGTTCGGTGCTGCAGTGTTTTGATCTGGCGCTGGCGCCTATTGGCAATCAATTACTTAGTGAGAATGTTACGCCATTGAGTCTGTTGGATTTATCGCATTACTTTGCCTCTCAACCAACATTGTTAAGCATTGCATTTAGCCGTAAACCGGATTTAAGCAGCTTTAATCAGACATATGCACAAACAGATTGCCTGCTGCTATTGCTGTATGATCAGGGTCCATTGGCATGTATGCGTATCTTTGGTGGTGCTGGCATGCGTGGCGATATACACAATTCGGGATTAACGGCCGATGTCATTGCTGACAAATATTTACGTTTACAGCAACCGGAACGTGCTGTCAATATGCTGGCATCGCTTAATTGGGAAACGTATGGCGCCATGTGTCTAATTACATTGCATAAGATTGCCAATTATATATTCTTTGGAGGTGATCAACGACGTCAACGTTTCGATCTAATGGCCAGAGCATTGAAAACATTTGCTCATACACTCTCCGAGGATACCAAGGATGAGTTTAGTGATCAAGTTTATGATCTGAAACGACGCTTCTGTTTCTTTTTATTACGGTTAGTTTTATCAATGTTTTGATGCATTCAATTTTGAATCTTTATTTTTAATACTTTCAATTTCTATGCTGCAGCAAGAACTTATTCAATGAGGCCTTTGAAATTGCGCAGGACATTGCAGATTATGATCTATTCATGGATCTGTATAATTTGACGAAATGCATTGCCAGCTTAAGTGAATTTGCACAAGCCGCATTTAGTCAGGCTGCAGCCATAATCCATGGTGAAGATCATGTTAATGGCAATCTAAATTTAACCATGACTAGTGATCTACGTCCTGACTCCGCCTGTTCACAATCCAGCTACTCGTCGCCAAGTCAACAGGCGCTCAAAAATTATGTGCCACCCTTGCCCTCATTTAAATCGAAGATATTCAATGCCGAAATGATTAAGATTAATATACCTAAACCTGAATTGCTGTCCGCCATTGCCTGAGCTAAGAACATCTAAACTGAATAGTGCTGCAACGGCAACCTCCTTAGTTGCTCTTGCCCAAAAAAGTGGAAGCCAAGCGCCTGTAAAGCAAATCAATGCAAATGGTAAATATAACCATCGCATCTCTTTCTCACTTTACCATATTTCATTAACAAATCTTTAATTAACAGGAAATGGCTGGTCCCAGGATGTGCCAGATCAGACAGTGGGATTGCCAATGCCTTTGCCCAACAGTCCGGCGACACGTCAACAGCCTGTGATGCCTTTTGTCAATGATCAAACTTCACAGCTGTCTCCGCTGTCTGGTCCACAGTATCAGCCGAAATTCTATCAACATCCACTTGTATCTGGCAATATACCAGCTATGCTGCCAATGCTTAGCAATGAGGATTATCAGAAGCGTCTGCTACTAAAGAAACCAACAGCATCCATACTTTCAAATGCTGCTGCAACACCAGCGAATGGCGAGTCTCCAGCGACAAGTAATGTTAAAACGACACCAGTCGAAAAGAATAAAGTGAAATTTTCGGATACGATACAGGTTGCTGTAGTGCCAGTGAGTTCTTAATACTCTAAATCCTTTTATTGGATTGATTCTATTAAATATTTTTACTAGGAAATTCCACGTAGAAGTAGAAACCTATGCCGCCCAAGTCGTAATGGCTATTCACGACCCACAGCGAGACATTTGACCAATCCTAGAAAGGAATTAGCAGACAGTTTGCCACTTTGCCATCCCAATGATGAGTACTTAAAGGACTTTAATCCCATCACAACAAGTAAGTTTTAAGATATTTCAAGATTATTTGAATTTTTCAGTTTTACAATTATCATTTCTCATTTTATAGATGTCAGCAAACCACCAACACGACGCAGAGATGATGAATCGAGCAACAATAATAAGACAACAGCTGCATCCAGCTCTTCATCATCAATCAAAGTGGTTCATTTCGGTGTTGTTTAAGTGAACATT